>JAPTMU010000037.1:0-95000 GCA_028583405.1 Pogonophryne albipinna
TGCCAATTGCCTGAGCAAGTTAGATGCTGCGTATCACAGTGCACTGAGATTTGTGACAAATTGTAAAGCACTTACGCATCACTGTACCCTGTATACCAAGGCGGTTATGCCATCACTTCCTGTACGGAGGCTCAGTCACTGGTACTTTTTCATTTACAAAGCCATGTTGGATAAACTACCATCTTATATCTGCTCCCTGATCTCTCTGAGAATTGAAAGTACTTATTGCCTGAGATCGCATGCTGTGGTTTTATTAAATGTGCCAAGTGCTAGGACTGTCTTAGGGAAGAAAGCTTTTAGATGTGCAGCTCCACTAACTTGGAACAGTCTGCAAAAAGAATGGAAAATTACCAAGCTAGTACCACTACATGTTTTTAAAGCTCGGTTGGATGCTAACCAATCAGATGCTGTTGGTACCTGTACATGTGGTTAAATATGTAAATTGTAATCCCTGTACATTTTGCTGTATGATGTCCTTTTGTTGTTCTGTTGTTTATGTTTTGATGTCTTCTTGTGGAACCTACTGCTGCAGGTCTCCCTTGAAAAAGAGATCATTGATCTCAATGGGATTTCACCTGGATAAATAAAGGTTTTGAATTGAAAATGACCACAAATGTTAAATAATTTAAAACAGACAGAAGATGTAAAAAAGTTGAATTTTAATCGAATAAAATGTAATACAAATATTTTTGAAACATTTCTAAAAATTGAAATATTATTGAAAAATATATACAAATATAATAACAATGAAATATAAATAAAACAATATATAAAAATTAAATATGTTGACGTTGAAGAGATAAAAGGCAATGGAACAGTCCTTCGGCGGGACTCGATGACGTAGCATCCTTGAAATAGTGGCTCTGAAGGATCCTTCCTCGACATTGAGAAACACCCCCTATTACATATGAGTACATTTGAATATATTATTTGTTGTTTATTAATTTTGACAACGATAAAATAATAATATTATACAGTAAACAAAATTAAAGGGCAACAACATTTTACTCAACAATTGTTTTGTAATGTAATACAAATATTATTAGAAATATAATAACAATTAATAAAAAATAGAATTGAAAAAATTTTGTTTGTGTTTTCTCCGTTTCCCGTCAGACTCCGTTGCCACGGCGTCCGGCCCGTTGCTGGTTGAGGTTGCCAAGGCGACGGGCTCCAGTCTGGGCGTGGCTCTGTCCACCTCCATGTTCTGCAGCAAACAGGTGATCGTCATCGACAAGGTGAAGCCCGCCAGCATCGCAGACAGGTAACTCATATCTTAGAGGACAGTTTCATATACAAGTTATTTTATTTAAAAAATGAACTGTGTGATTTGTTGTTGTAATACCTTGTTTGGCCACAAGAGACTTTAACGCACCTTTACCTGAAGTCATAATATAAAACAGTAAAGATATTTATATGTATTTAAAATGCAGTAAATAGGGCGTGCTTTGATTTCTCTGTTTTATATTGAATTTTGAATTTTAAGAGGCCTTATTCTGCTTTTTGGGGATTTCCCTTCGCTGCAGTGTGTAATGTAATAATAATACATAATATACAATAAAAATAACAGCAAAAGTAAGAAGTGCTAAGCTAGGTGGAATAAGTGCGAGGGGTTAGGAGTTGAAGAGTGAAAAGGTGAGTTTTGAGGGATTGTATGGTTTCTGTGCATGTTAACGGTCTGCAGAGGCTATAATCCCCTCCTCCTCCTGCTGTGTGTAGGTGTGGTGCTCTGCATGCAGGAGATCACATCCTGTCTGTAGACGGGAAGTCGATGGAGTTTTGTTCTCTGGCCGAAGCCACTCAGCTGCTCTCTGCTTCCTGTCAGACCGTCCGGATGGAGATCCTCCCGCAGCACCAAGCCCGCCCGGCCCTGAACGCACCGCAGCACGGTACGACACAAAATGACCTTTTTAACCCTCTTTATTCCCACACTCAGCATGTGGGAAGTGGTGGAGTACAAATACTTTGTTACTGTTCTTCAGTACATGTTTCTGGTATCAGTACTTTACTCCACTTCTTATTTTTCTGACCACTTTCTACTTCTTACACTTTGAACTCAAATACCTGTACTTTCTACTTCTTACATGTTGAACACAAATACCTGTACTTTCTACTTCTCACATGTTGAACACAAATACCTGTACTTTCTACTTCTTACACGTTGAACACAAATACCTGTACTTTCTACTTCTTACATGTTGAACCCAAATACCTGTACTTTCTACTTCTTACACTTTGAACCCAAATACCTGTACTTTCTACTTCTTACACTTTGAACCCAAATACCTGTACTTTCTACTTCTTACACTTTGAACCCAAATACCTGTACTTTCTACTTCTTACATGTTGAACCCAAATACCTGTACTTTCTACTTCTTACATGTTGAACTCAAATACCTGTACTTTCTACTTCTTACATGTTGAACACAAATACCTGTACTTTCTACTTCTTACACTTTGAACACAAATACCTGTACTTTCTACTTCTTACACGTTGAACACAAATACCTGTACTTTCTACTTCTTACACGTTGAACACAAATACCTGTACTTTCTACTTCTTACATGTTGAACCCAAATACCTGTACTTTCTACTTCTTACATGTTGAACACAAATACCTGTACTTTCTACTTCTTACATGTTGAACCCAAATACCTGTACTTTCTACTTCTTACATGTTGAACCCAAATACCTGTACTTTCTACTTCTTACACTTTGAACACAAATACCTGTACTTTCTACTTCTTACACTTTGAACACAAATACCTGTACTTTCTACTTCTTACATGTTGAACCCAAATACCTGTACTTTCTACTTCTTACATGTTGAACACAAATACCTGTACTTTCTACTTCTTACATGTTGAACTCAAATACCTGCACTTTCTACTTCTTACACTTTGAACACAAATACCTGTACTTTCTACTTCTTACACTTTGAACACAAATACCTGTACTTTCTACTTCTCACATGTTGAACACAAATACCTGTACTTTCTACTTCTGACATGTTGAACACAAATACCTGTACTTTCTACTTCTTACATGTTGAACTCAAATACCTGTACTTTCTACTTCTTACACGTTGAACTCAAATACCTGTACTTTCTACTTCTGACATGTTGAACCCAAATACCTGTACTTTCTACTTCTTACATGTTGAACCCAAATACCTGTACTTTCTACTTCTTACATGTTGAACACAAATACCTGTACTTTCTACTTCTTACATGTTGAACACAAATACCTGTACTTTCTACTTCTTACATGTTGAACTCAAATACCTGTACTTTCTACTTCTTACATGTTGAACACAAATACCTGTACTTTTTACTGAAGTACACTTCAAAGCCTCTTTACTTTCACTTGAGGAAAGAAGTTTAGTCAGTACTTCTACTTTCACCAGAGTATTTTTAAACACGAGTATCTGTACTTCTACTTGAGTAAAGGATGTGTGTACTTCTACTTGAGTAAAGGATGTGTGTACTTCTACTTGAGGAAAGGATGTGTGTACTTCTACTTGAGGAAAGGATGTGTGTACTTCTACTTGAGTAAAGGATGTGTGTACTTCTACTTGAGTAAAGGATGTGTGTACTTCTACTTGAGTAAAGGATGTGTGTACTTCTACTTGAGTAAAGGATGTGTGTACTTCTACTTGAGTAAAGGATGTGTGTACTTCTACTTGAGTAAAGGATGTGTGTACTTCTACTTGAGTAAAGGATGTGTGTACTTCTACTTGAGTAAAGGATGTGTGTACTTCTACTTGAGGAAAGGATGTGTGTACTTCTACTTGAGTAAAGGATGTGTGTACTTCTACTTGAGTAAAGGATGTGTGTACTTTTACTTGAGGAAAGGATGTGTGTACTTCTACTTGAGTAAAGGATGTGTGTACTGCTACTTGAGTAAAGGATGTGTGTACTTTTACTTGAGGAAAGGATGTGTGTACTTTTACTTGAGGAAAGGATGTGTGTACTTCTACTTGAGTAAAGGATGTGTGTACTTCTACTTGAGTAAAGGATGTGTGTACTTCTACTTGAGTAAAGGATGTGTGTACTTCTACTTGAGTAAAGGATGTGTGTACTTCTACTTGAGGAAAGGATGTGTGTACTTCTACTTGAGGAAAGGATGTGTGTACTTCTACTTTAGGAAAGGATGTGTGTACTTCTACCATCTCTGGTCCTAAACTCTTTCATGAACAATGTACGCTAGAGGGGGAACAGGAAGGTTATTCTTTATTTGTTATACCTTGAATGTTTTTTTATTTTGCGTATCTTTGTTATAATTATAATTATTATGATTGTTTGTTTTGTTCAATCAATTGACTAATAGCAATAGTCCAACAGAGCATCAGGCGCAGTCTTTATTCATTCTAGTAATGGGATTTAGAGCGTAAGCTTGTTTATCCGCAGCATAAGGGCAGCAGTCTGGGCCCAACACATTTCAACTATCGTGTGTGTGTGTGTGTGTGTGTGTGTGTGTGTGTGTGTGTGTGTGTGTGTGTGTGTGTGTGTGTGTGTGTGTGTGTGTGTGTGTGTGTGTGTGTGTGTGTGTGTGTGTGTGTGTGTGTGTGTGTGTGTGTGTGTGTGTGTGTGTGTGTGTGTGTGTGTGTGTGTGTGTGTGTGTGTGTGTGTGTGTGTGTGTGTGTGTGTTTCTGGCTCACAGAGAGACTAAGCTGCTGATATGTGTTAATATAATCAGAATCATATATTTGCCAAGGATAGAAATAGAAACAAGGAATTCCACTCATTCGCTGATATGAAGCGTTCCCTTGCTCTTCTGCACGGGGGTCCCTGAACGCACCACGGCACAGACCAATACATTATTCAATGAGAAAGAATAATAAATAAAAGATTACATAAATATGATGTCATCTTTTATAACCCTTACCTCTCACCTGTCCTCCTCCTAACCTCAACACCCTCCTGCGTGTGTGTGTGTGTGTGTGTGTGTGTGTGTGTGTGTGTGTGTGTGTGTGTGTATGTGTGTGTGTGTGTGTGTGTGTGTGTTTGTGTCTCTATGTGTGTGTGTTTGTGTGTGTGTGTGTCTCTATGTGTGTGTGTGTGTGTGTGTGTCTCTATGTGTGTGTGTGTGTGTCTCTATGTGTGTGTGTGTGTTTGTCTCTATGTGTGTATGTGTGTGTGTTTGTCTACGTGTGTGTGTGTGTTTGTCTCTATGTGTGTGTGTGTTTGTCTCTATGTGTGTATGTGTGTGTGTTTGTCTACGTGTGTGTGTGTGTTTGTCTCTATGTGTGTCTGTTTGTGTGTGTGTTTGTCTGTGTGTGTGTGTGTGTTTGTCTCTATGTGTGTGTGTGTTTGTCTCTATGTGTGTATGTGTGTGTGTTTGTCTCTACGTGTGTGTGTGTGTGTGTGTGTGTGTTTGTCTCTATGTGTGTGTGTGTTTGTCTCTATGTGTGTATGTGTGTGTGTTTGTCTCTACGTGTGTGTGTGTGTGTGTGTGTGTGTGTGTGTGTGTGTTTGTCTCTACGTGTGTGTGTGTGTGTGTGTGTGTGTGTGTGTGTGTGTGTGTGTGTGCAGTCAAGGTGCAGCGTAGTTCCCGCACCCTCCCCTGGGAGACAGGAGGCTCCGCCCCCATCCTCCCTCCCTACCACTACAACACGTACCACCCCGACCAATCAGCTGCCAGAACCCACAACCGCCACACAAACAACCCTCGTACGTCCCCCTCTCTCTCCTGCCTTTTATTTATTTATTTTAGTTTTGTATTCTTTATTTATGACACTGTATGGGGGGGGGGGGAGTTGCACTTTGTCAGATCATCAAGATGTACACACAGTTCTAGCTGTTTTTATTAAAACAGGTGTAAGTGTTTTAGTGTTAAATTCTTGGCTAAAGGCAATAAAGATATAGAAAACTAGATATCTGAATGTTGCTCAGTTTGATCAAGGACACTAACAGCACCTCTCCCTCCCCTCAGCGCTGAGCCACTCGTTCTCCCCCGGCTCCATGTCGGCCTACAGTCTCTCGTCCCTCAACATGAGCTCCCTCCCCAGGAACATGTACCCCAGCAGCCCGAGGGGCACGCTGATGAGGAGGAAGGCCAAGAAGAAGGAATTCAAGAGCTCCCGTGAGTCGAGCGCCATCTTTAAAACTATGAACACACACTTATTTACTCTTATGGATTTAAAGGGACAATTTAGGCCCACGTCCTGAAGAGAGAAAGGACAGTTGTGTAAATAAAAAAAGGGGTTTTACGAGAAATAATTCCACAAAATTCTGAAAAAACTTTATTTAGAATTTTTTTATTTAGAATTTTATTTGGAAATGATCTTTAAAAACAACTTTTATTTTGAAATGATTACAAACAATTTTTTTAATTTTGAGATTATTATTAAGAACAACTTTTATTTTGAAATTATTATAAAAACTTTTATTTTGAAATTATTATCAAAAAAACTTTTATTTTGAAATTATTATCAAAAAAACTTTTATTTTCAAATTATTATCAAAAAAACTTTTATTTTGAAATTATTATTAAAAATACTTTTTATTTTGAAATTATTATAAAAACTTTTATTTTTAAATATTATTTAAATAAAGTCTATTTTGAAATTATTATTTAAAAAATTTTTATTTGGAAACTTGACATTTTATTGTGAAAATTACGACTTTAAAATGTCAGATTTTTTACTTTATTATTTATTTATTTTTACTGTCAAAGCATGTAACAAATAACCCTCTAAAAATAAATCATATAAATGTAATGATGTATTTCCCTCAGTGTCTCTGGCCTCCAGCACCGTGGGTCTGGCCGGTCAGGTCGTTCACACGGAAACCACGGAGGTCATGTTGCTAGGCGACGGCATTATGGGATTCGGCCTCCAGCTGCAGGGCGGTGTGTTCGCCACGGAAACGCTGTCCTCGCCGCCGCTCATCGCCTACATCGACCCTGACAGCCCCGCGGAGAGGTAACCGGGCAGATCACAGAATATCTGTTGTGAACATTATTAAATATAAAGTGAAATAAATACAAATATAATAATATACATTTGCAAATAATTAAATTAAATAAAAGAATATATACAAAAATAAGTGAATTAAAGAATTGAATATATATTTTAATAATTGTAACCTGCAATTTCTTTTTTAATAATTGATGCTTTTTTTAATGTCAATTTATAAGTGTATGAATTAAATTTGTATAATGGCATCGTTGGTCCTCTATAATACTACTTATACTAATAGTTATAGTAGAATAGTGAGTATTTAAACGTAGTTCTAGGTAGTGTTAATAATACAGACGTTAATACACCCTCTCTGTGTGCAGGTGTGGGATCCTGCAGATCGGAGACAGGATCTTGTCGATAAACGGCGTCCCGACGGAGGACTCGACTCTGGAGGAAACCAATCAGCTGCTCCGAGACTCGTCCATCACCGCCCAGCTGACTCTGGAGATCGAGTTCGACGTGGCCGGTAACACGCACGCACACACACAGACACACACACACACACATTTTTGACACATTCTCAAATTATCAAACATAATGGGAATATTTTTTTCGACAAGTTTCCGATTTTTTTTTTTAATATCCGACTTTATTTTAAGTCTTATAATCACAGGTAAGAGATAAACGGAGCAATACATGAACAAAATGAACATTACTTAAAGGTCCCATGTCATGCTTCTCTGGTTATCACCCGTCCCCTTGTGTTCTGTAGCTTCTGCATGTGAACGGTCTGCAGAGTCTCAAACCCTCAAAGTGCCCCCTGTAGGGAGTAACACTCTAACACAGAGAGGACCTATCTGTGCTGCCCCAGAACGCCTCGTTGGACATTTCTCTTTTTTCATTGTTTGCTTCCTGGGTATAGTGACATGCCCATACCCAAATGGACCAATCCGTGGTGCTCCTCACACACACTCTCTCAGTGGCAAAACTGTAACGCTCTGGGGGGGGGGGGGGGAAGCTAGTGGAGCCTCCTCAGAACCCCCCCCTTCCCGCGTCCATTCGCGATGTCTCCCTGTCTCGCAAATCCCACGCAGCAAGCAGGAAATGAACCCAGCTCACACTGACACACTTACTGGTGTCATTTCCTGGTTGCTAACAAACGCCATGGTAACACATAATCACTGATGTTCCGCTGTAACGGTGGTGGACTCATCAGAACAGAGTGGGCGAGCTGACCAATCAGAGCACAGGGAAGGGGCAGGAGCTCCAACAAGCCGTGTAGGACAGAGAGTGAATACACAGACTACACAGAGATGCTGTGAGAAACCAATGTGAGTTTGGAACATTGAACAATGTGAATCTATTCTAGTAGAGCTCAACAATGGAGTTATGATCAGCAGAAAGGGCCACATGACTTGGGAGCTTTAAAGGAAAAGTGGAAAACGTGAAACCTTTAAATGTTTTAACATCTTTGTAAATATCAAATAAAAGATAATGTATATTAATAAAAGTCTCTCTTTGTGTTTCAGAGTCGGTTATTCCCAGTTCAGGAACGTTTCACGTGAAGCTGCCAAAGAAACCGGGAGTGGAGCTGGGAATCACCATCAGCTGTGAGCGCGGGGATTAACTCATCAATAAATACATGACAGTTTAATCATTTCATTTAATCATAATATTCTCTCTTAATGCTGTCAGACACATTTGTACGTTGAATTTTAAACGACCTGCTTTGATTTCTATTTTAACATTTAATCAGGAAACAAAATTAATTATTTACTGTTTCCTGTTTGTACTTTCTCTGAGAACTCATCTGATAAGTGTCTGTGTGTGTGTGTGTGTGTGTGTGTGTGTGTGTGTGTGTGTGTGTGTGTGTGTGTGTGTGTGTGTGTGTGTGTGTGTGTGTGTGTGTGTGTGTGTGTGTGTGTGTGTGTGTGTGTGTGTGTGTGTGTGTAGCTCCATCCAACAGGAAACCAGGAGATCCACTGATCATCTCTGACATCAAGAAAGGCAGTGTCGCTCACAGGTACACACACACACACACACACACACACACACACACACACACACACACACACACACACACACACACACACACACACACACACACACACACACACATTCAGGAACACTCGAAGGTGCCCTATTTGAGGTATCACACTCCTATTGGCTATCACTCCAACACATTGTACGTAAATAAAGCAGGAGAGTGTCAGCTGTGATGAAACTCGGTCAGCTGTAGTGTGCTGGATAATTAAACAGGTCAGGGTGTGTGTGTGTGTGTGTGTGTGTGTGTGTTTTATAGGTCATGTGGTAGTGTGAAGCAGATAGTGTTGAACAGCTTCAGTCAGCAGGTAGCATCTGTTTCCTGCAGTATAGGGAACGAACATTAAAGTATATACATGATCGTTTATGTTTCATGTTGTTGTTGTTATTTACCCTCTCCAGGACGGGGACCCTGGAGCTCGGGGACAAGCTGCTGGCCATCGATAACATCCGGGTGGAGAGTTGCTCCATGGAGGAGGCGGTTCAGATCCTGACGCAGTGCGAGGAGCTCGTCAAGCTGAAGATCCGGAAAGACGAGGACAACTCCGGTAAGAAGCTTTTAATTTACTTTAAATTAACAAGGTCTCCTATTTTACTCTTTTTAGGCATATATATTATAGGATACAAATACGTATATACAAATATATAAAAAACATGTCTATGAAGTGTTTTGCTCAGAATACCAAACGGATAATTCTAGCCTCGTCCCCCTCTATTCCAGCTGTTACTACAGTGCTGATTCTGGGTCTGTAGCTTCAAGGAATATATATCATTTATCACATACTCTACTCGTGTTTAAAAATACTCTGGTGAAAGTAGAAGTACTGACTAAACTTCTTTACTCAAGTGAAAGTAAAGAGGCTTTGAAATGTACTTCAGTAAAAAGTACCCATAACTAGCAGCTGCTTTAAAGAGTACCTGACCTCCCTTTATATTAATAGAACAATAATGTCATTGTTAGCTAATGAATGTTTCCATGCTGAACAACGGCAACATGACAACGTTTCCATTGGTCCCTCTTCTTTAGAGAAGACCAGGAAATGATGGATACACGGATCGTGTTCAAATCAATAGGCACGCAATGACTCTAAAGAATAATGATCACGCCACCAAACACACATTCAGACTAAAGGAACCAGCTGTTTGGGAAATGAGAGAAGTAGAAAGTACAGGTATTTGAGTTCAACATGTAAGAAGTAGAAAGTACAGGTATTTGGGTTCAACATGTAAGAAGTAGAAAGTACAGGTATTTGAGTTCAACATGTAAGAAGTAGAAAGTACAGGTATTTGGGTTCAACATGTAATAAGTAGAAAGTACAGGTATTTGGGTTCAACATGTGAGAAGTAGAAAGTACAGGTATTTGAGTTCAACATGTAATAAGTAGAAAGTACAGGTATTTGGGTTCAACATGTAATAAGTAGAAAGTACAGGTATTTGTGTTCAACATGTAATAAGTAGAAAGTACAGGTATTTGGGTTCAACATGTAAGAAGTAGAAAGTTCAGGTATTTGGGTTCAACATGTGAGAAGTAGAAAGTACAGGTATTTGAGTTCAACATGTAAGAAGTAGAAAGTACAGGTATTTGGGTTCAACATGTGAGAAGTAGAAAGTACAGGTATTTGAGTTCAACATGTAAGAAGTAGAAAGTACAGGTATTTGGGTTCAACATGTAAGAAGTAGAAAGTACAGGTATTTGAGTTCAACATGTGAGAAGTAGAAAGTACAGGTATTTGGGTTCAACATGTAAGAAGTAGAAAGTACAGGTATTTGAGTTCAACATGTAAGAAGTAGAAAGTACAGGTATTTGAGTTCAACATGTAAGAAGTAGAAAGTACAGGTATTTGAGTTCAACATGTAAGAAGTAGAAAGTACAGGTATTTGAGTTCAACATGTGAGAAGTAGAAAGTACAGGTATTTGGGTTCAACATGTAAGAAGTAGAAAGTACAGGTATTTGGGTTCAACATGTAAGAAGTAGAAAGTACAGGTATTTGTGTTCAACATGTGAGAAGTAGAAAGTACAGGTATTTGTGTTCAACATGTAAGAAGTAGAAAGTACAGGTATTTGAGTTCAACATGTAAGAAGTAGAAAGTACAGGTATTTGGGTTCAACATGTAAGAAGTAGAAAGTACAGGTATTTGGGTTCAACATGTAAGAAGTAGAAAGTACAGGTATTTGGGTTCAACATGTAAGAAGTAGAAAGTACAGGTATTTGTGTTCAACATGTGAGAAGTAGAAAGTACAGGTATTAGTGTTCAACATGTAAGAAGTAGAAAGTACAGGTATTTGGGTTCAACATGTGAGAATTAGAAAGTACAGGTATTTGAGTTCAACATGTAAGAAGTAGAAAGTACAGGTATTTGTGTTCAACATGTAAGAAGTAGAAAGTACAGGTATTTGTGTTCAACATGTAAGAAGTAGAAAGTACAGGTATTTGGGTTCAACATGTAAGAAGTAGAAAGTACAGGTATTTGGGTTCAACATGTAAGAAGTAGAAAGTACAGGTATTTGGGTTCAACATGTAAGAAGTAGAAAGTACAGGTATTTGTGTTCAACATGTAAGAAGTAGAAAGTACAGGTATTAGTGTTCAACATGTAAGAAGTAGAAAGTACAGGTATTTGAGTTCAACATGTAAGAAGTAGAAAGTACAGGTATTTGGGTTCAACATGTAAGAAGTAGAAAGTACAGGTATTTGGGTTCAACATGTAAGAAGTAGAAAGTACAGGTATTTGAGTTCAACATGTAAGAAGTAGAAAGTACAGGTATTTGGGTTCAACATGTAAGAAGTAGAAAGTACAGGTATTTGAGTTCAACATGTAAGAAGTAGAAAGTACAGGTATTTGGGTTCAACATGTAAGAAGTAGAAAGTACAGGTATTTGAGTTCAACATGTAAGAAGTCAAAGTAAAAAGTCGTCAGAAAAATAAGTATTGGAGTAAAGTACTGATACCAGAAACATGTACTTAAGAACAGTAACGCAGTATTTGTACTCTACTACTTCCCCCCCTCTGGATAGGAGACCTTTAAAGCTAAATCATTAGCATGGTGTTAACTGTGTGCTGCATCGATATAACATCCCTTACATCTCGTCAGCTTCACCTGGTGTTGAATAAACGTCATTGCTGTTTCAGACGAACAGGAAGTGTCCGGCAGCATCATCTACACGGTGGAGCTGCAGAGGTACGGAGGTCCGTTGGGAATCACCATCTCCGGCACCGAGGAGCCGTTCGACCCCATCATCATCTCCTCGCTCACCAAGGGGGGGCTGGCCGAGAGGTACGCACATTTACACTCAAACACCATTTTCATATTTTTAAAATTGTGCCCGTTTTTTTTACGTTTTTATAATAGTTTCTTTTCTTTGCATGTTGACTGGTTAATGTGCTGTATACGTCTGCCTGTATTGTTTTGTGTTCATTTGTTGTAACTTTGTTCATGCTGCCCATTTTAATCTCAATGAGACTTTTACCTGGTAATAAGGGATATATATATATTCATTTATTTTCATATTTATTTATTTAAAGGGGACCTATCATGCAAAATGTACTTTGTGATGTCTTTTATAAACATGTGTCCCCGGTGCGTCGGGGAACTCACGCAGCGTCAGAAAATAAAACCCTTTCTCTTTTCCTCCGTACCCAAATCTTTTAAAAACGGGGGAACAACGGAGCTGATCCAGATTTGCTTCCGATATGACGTCAAATCAGCGGCGGACCCACAGAGAGTTGCCATCAGAAACAATGCCTGACGTGTTTTGGACGTAACCTCGTCTTTGTTTACATTAGCCTCGCTAACACTCCGAGCTAACCTGTGCTGTAGAGAGCATGTGTTTAAAAAGCAGGAAGTAAAAAGGAACTCACTTTGTGATAAACCTGCAAGAGAGAAAGCATTTGAGCTCCATACTGTTTCAGAAATAATCCTTGATGTGGTTTAGAACAGGATGGTGTTTTATCACAGCAGAAATTAACTTTATCTCCAGTAGAATTCTGAACAGGCATTAGCTCCGCCTCCTCTTTTGTTTTTATTCTTTAATGACCCAGAATCCGCGTTCCTCTAACAGCTGGAATAGAGGGGTATGAGCAGTATGAGGCGTGGCTGCAACGGGTGATCTGTTTGGGATTTGAAGCAACAAACTTCACAGACATGTTTTGTATTGGTATGGCCCTACAATGCATGTTCCCAATACAGCATGATAGGTCCACTTTAAGGTATTATTATTAAACTTCCATATCACCATTAGTATATTTGAAAGGAGTTATCTGCTCTTATCTGTCCATGTTGAGTTTCTGCAGTTACTATTTCTTTTTATATTCATTTATTTTGCTGTTTACATTATTCTTCCCTTTAAATGTGGTTGAAGTCAATAAAGTGTTGATGTAAGGCTAAAGCGGGGAATGTCGCCCTCTGCTGTTGATAATAAAGAACAAAATAGTTTTATAATTAAAAGACACAAATGTTTATTTATCAACAAGGACAAGCATTCTTTATTTATTCTATTTTGTATACGTATATTCTCCACGTATTATTTATTTAATATATGTTGTTGTTTACTTCAGGACGGGCGCGATCCACGTTGGGGATCGTATCCTGGCGATCAACAGCAGCAGCCTGAAGGGGAAGCCTCTGAGTGAAGCCATCAGTCTGCTGCAGCAGGCCGGAGAGACGGTCACTCTGAAGATCAAGAAGCAGGGCGACCGTACGCACACACACACACACACACACACACACACACACACACACACACACACACACACACACACACACACACACACACACACACTAACACACACTCACACACAGACACACACTGACACACACACACACTGACACTCACACACGTACACACATACACACTCACACACTCACACACACACACTAACTCACACACACACACACACACACACACACACACACACACAGAGACACACACACACACACACACACACACTGACACACACACTGACACTCACACACGTACACGCATACACTAACTCACACACACACACAGACACACAGAGACACACACTCACACACATACACACACACACACACACACAGAGACACACACACACACTAACTCACACACTGACACTCACACACGTACACGCATACACTAACTCACACACACACACACACACACACAGAGACACACACACACACACACACACACACACACACACTGACACACACACTGACACTCACACACGTACACGCATACACTAACTCACACACACACACACACACACACACACACACACACACACACACACACACATACACACACACACACACTAACACACACTCACACACAGACACACACTGACACACACACACACTGACACTCACACACGTACACACATACACACTCACACACTCACACACACACACTAACTCACACACACACACACACACACACACACACACACACACAGAGACACACACACACACACACACACACACACACACACACACTGACACACACACTGACACTCACACACGTACACGCATACACTAACTCACACACACACACAGACACACAGAGACACACACTCACACACATACACACACACACACACACACAGAGACACACACACACACTAACTCACACACACACACAGACACACAGAGACACACACTCACACACACACACACACACAGACACACTCACACACACACACATAGACACACACACAGAGACACACTCTCACACACACACACACACATACTCACACACACACACACACACTCAAACACACACACACACTAACACACACTCACACACACACACACACGCACACACACACACTCACACTGGATTATCTCTGATGATGGAGCCCTGTATCTCGCTCTCTCTCTCTCTGCAGTGGCGAGCCCTAAGTCCTGTTTGATTGGTTCAGGCATGGGGGCGGGGCTTGTGAGGGAACACCAGGACGGCGTTGACGATCCGGTCATCGTGGTTACGCCGCTGTCGGGTCAGCGAGCGTTCAGCACCCTACCGTCGGTGGACAGCGCCGTGGAGTCCTGGGACGGATCCAACGTGGACAGCTTCACCTCCCCGGGTACTAAGAGACATTTAGACTTTAGAGACTGTTAGAAAACTCTCCCTGGTCCCCGGCTTGAGCTTCAACCTCAGGATCCATGTGTCTCTGATCCTCTCCAGAATGGAAGTAGTCATCACATACAGTGCATCAAGTAGTTCCTGAGCAGTGTCCTTCACATGCTGATAGACAAGAGAGGGAGTTACACAGTCACAAGATGGAGGAATAGAAAGCAGTATTCAATGTTTACTTCAGATTAGCTCCACGTCAGAAATGAGCATGCTTGATGTCTCTCTCCATAGAGGCTGAATCATCATGTTAATCACATAGCTATCATATGCCTCAAACAGTCCTGATGCTCTTCTAGGTAATCACACATCCTGTCATGCACACAGCTACAGTTGGGATACCTTTGTTATCATGTTACTCTCATGTTGGAGGAGGACATTCAGTATTTTCCAGACAGAGACATTTAAATGTAATAAAATACTTCTGTGTGTTTTCAGCTCCTCCCTTTCAGTCGTCTCCGTACAATTTCCACGACTGGCGCAACGCAAAGACGACAAACAGCCAATCATCTTCCTCCGCTCGCCAGAGAGCCAATCAGCTGTCAGACCTCGGCCTCAGCGACGACGAGTGGGACCGCCCACAAATGGGAGGGTGAGACAGAGAAAAATAACCAATAATCTTTGAGTTATGTTCAATTATTGAGAATGAAACTGAACGATATTCATATAAACTGACTTTGTAGATAAAGGTTGGCCTTGATATAATTAGAAAATCACAGATAAAGGAATAAATACATGTTAATATATGCCAAAAATATTTAAAAATCACAAATGTTGTCATGAATTTTTACTAAAATGTGAAATAACTTAACCCACTAACAGCTAATATAGTAAGAACATGTGATAGAGTTACTAGATAGATAGATAGATCCATAAATAGATAGATGGATAGATGGATGGAGAGAGAGAGAGAGAGATATATACAGAGCTCCATCATCAGAGATAATCCAGTGTGTGTGAGAGAGAGATATAGATAGATAGATAGATCCATAGTATAGCATGCTAGCGTCCCTCATTCAAACCAGTGGGAGTTGCTAGCCGCGAGCTAACAGCGATAACAGCAGTGTGTCTCTGTCTGCAGAGCCTATAATCTGCCCAGCGGTTTGATCACTGACAGCAGGTACACACTGACCTCTGACCTTTGACCTTAAACCCCCCCCTCACCTGGTGATCCCTGGTTTAACCCCCGCCTGACACACACACACACCTGGTGGAAGTGTAACGTCGTTCCTCACAACTCCAACCAGCATGACCTGTCCGTCACCAGTTTCCTCTCTCTGTGTGTGTGTTCTTCTCTTTGACCTTTGACCTTTGACCCCCAGGTTCAGCGTGGGTCATGATGGGACAGAACCGGATCAGGAAGAGAACTTCTGGTCTCAGGCTTTAGAGGATCTGGAGACATGCGGACAGAGCGGCATCCTCCGAGAGCTGGAGGTGAGCGTCATAATAAATAAATAAGGTCTATTTAATTAAAAAAATTATAATAATACAAATTATAATTGAATAAAATATTTATAATCATAATACAAATGATAATTCATTTAAAAAGGAATAATAGTAATAATATTATAATAAAATAATAATAAAAAAATGAACTTTTGGTATTTTAACTCAATTTTGATGATGATTTTTATGTACTTTTTAATTTGAAAATGTGTATGCACACTTTTGAAATCCTTAATTTAATCATAATAACATTTTTACTATTAAATAATTAGTAACAGGACCTTTATTTTGTCTAACCCTTATCTAAAGGACCTTCCACCGTTTTATATTACAGATACTTCTCCCTCTGTCGGTCGTAAAAATAAAAATAATTGAATGCTGAAAAGACTCGTTTTTGGGGAGAAATTCTGCCATAAAAGTTGAGTTTTTTAAACTTAAAATAGAAATGACTGGTTCTCTTCCAGGAGTCTGGAGAGGAGACGCAGCTCCTCGCTCTGGTACCTCCTTCCTCTCCGAATACTAACTCCTCTCTGTCGTTAGCGTTTCAAACATCGGACATGTTAGCTGTTTCTGAATGTAGCTCTAACCGCACCCCGGCTACAGCTAAACACACCATGGTGACGTCATGTGACATCTCTAGTGACATCACTCTGCTTCAAACCAATCACGTGGCAGCGTCATGTTGCACCGGGCATGGCAGAGTTTGAGCAAGGCATGCTGGGAGAGCTTTTGCAAGGCCTGATGGGTAGTTTTTTTGTCATGAAGCGGATCTGTCCAGTCATGCATGCGTCTGATGAGTCCTTGATTCTGATTGGCTGAGGAGTAATGAGGGATGTATGAAGACTCGGGTTAAAAGCAAAGCAGGTAAAACATTTAGTAGAGACTAGAAAAATCGTGCAGAGGTAATAGAGTAGTGCAGGAATTAGCCACTGTTAGCTTAGCGGTGGTCACGTGAAGTCATGTGACCGTGCTGTGGTTCCTTTATAGCCCAACATTAGCCGCCTTTAGCTTAGCGGTGGTGACGTGAAGTCATGTGACCGTGCTGTAGTTCCTTTATAGCCCAACATTAGCCGCCTTTAGCTTAGCGGTGGTGACGTGAAGTCATGTGACCGTGCTGTAGTTCCTTTATAGCCCAACATTAGCCGCCTTTAGCTTAGCGGTGGTGATGTGAAGTCATGTGACCGTGCTGTAGTTCCTTTATAGCCCAACATTAGCCGCCTTTAGCTTAGCGGTGGTGACGTGAAGTCATGTGACCGTGCTGTAGTTCCTTTATAGCCCAACATTAGCCTCCTTTAGCTTAGCGGTGGTGACGTGAAGTCATGTGACCGTGCTGTAGTTCCTTTATAGCCCAACATTAGCCACCTTTAGCTTAGCGGTGGTGACGTGAAGTCATGTGACCGTGCTGTAGTTCCTTTATAGCCCAACATTAGCCTCCTTTAGCTTAGCGGTGGAGACGTGAAGTCATGTGACCGTACTGTAGTTCCTTTAGTGCCCAACGTTAGCCGCCTTTAGCTTAGCGGTGGTGACGTGAAGTCATGTGACCGTACTGTAGTTCCTTTAGTGCCCAACGTTAGCCGCCTTTAGCTTAGCGGTGGTGACGTGAAGTCATGTGACCGTACTGTAGTTCCTTTAGTGCCCAACGTTAGCCACCTTTAGCTTAGCGGTGATGTTAATATGTCGAGGTTATCCCACTAAACAAAATGTGTAAGTATCCAAAACTGTAGAATCCCATTAGCTTTTTGTGGAGGGAGTTATTTTGACGCTAACTAAGAAAATAGGTAATCCCTGCACCACTCCATAAGAGTAGTTTCTTGATTCTCTAGTATATCGTTGTAAAGTACAATAGTTTGTGTTTGTTGTCCTGTATTTTAGGTCAGTACGTCCTTAAATTCATCTCAATATCAACCAAGAGTAGCTCCTATCTTTAGATCATGTCAGTAGAAAGATCGTCTTTGTCCAAACCATTACTGATCCAGTAGATCCTGTATTCAGAAACAATGGTATATCTTAGAAATAGAAACACCATTAAAGACCTGTTCTGTCCCGGCATCTTTGGACTCAGTTTGGACTCTTTTCCTTCATGGATCCAACGGACTGTTTTCAAATGACTGTCTTGTGATCGTCATTGTTTATTGATTATTCCCAGGCTACCATCATGTCCGGTTCCACGCTCAGTCTGAACCACGACCCGACCCCTCTGCGCAGCACTCTGGGACGCCAGGCCAGCTTCCAGGAGCGAAGCAACTCCAAGCCATCGGTAACCAGAACCGACCTCTGAACTCCCGCTAACTCTTACATTTACATCATATATTTAAAGTTCTTTTAGGTATTTATTTCTGTATCTTTTCTCAGGTAAACTCTCGGTCCAACACCTTGCCCTCTGACCCCACGCGCCGAGCCTTCGCCATGAGGAAGATGAGGCAGGAAGTCAACGAGATCCTAAACCAGAACCCTGTGGAGCTCCACAAGGTGACGATTGAACCTTTGAGCAAAGCAACTTATCTCTATAAACAGATATCAATATGTTGTAAAGGAAGCATTCTGGTGTCCGTTTATTGTCCAAGTAGTCTTGACCAATTGTGTTTGGCATGGTATATTGTTCGTGTTTAGAGCGAAAGAGACAGACGCATCCTCCGAACTGGAATCTAAAACCCATAGGCTACAGGTTGACCAAAATGGCGTTTTATTATTTAAAAGAAATGTATTTCCAGTGAAATAAAGAACAATTTAGTTGTAGGTGTTTCTGTCTTTAAAAACGATTCTATTGTTGCCTACCAAGTTGCTAATCAGACTGTAAACCAGTGGTATGAACTAGAGTCAGACTCAATCACACATTTAATGAATTTAGATTTGAATTTACCAAAAAAGACTTATATACTCTTATATACTATAAGAAAAGAGCATTAAAATGACAAAACAACTCATTGTAGTTTGCAAAGAAAGAGTAGAGTATGACTTATTAAGGACTAGTAACTTAAAGTCCAACTTGTGACTCGTTAAACATTAACTTGGTCCCAACTCGACATTGACTGGTTCAGGAAGGCAGAAGTCCTGGCTCGGACACTCGTTATCCATTTGGTACACCGGAGAACCCTCAGCTGGGCTCTGGGATCACAAAGTGTCTGGACATCAATCTACTCGCCGTGATCCTAACAGAGTTTGTGTTTTCTGTTTACAGCTGACTCTAGAAAAAGCCACAGATCTGGAAGATTTTGGGTTCAGTGTTTCTGACGGCATGTTGGACCGCGGCGTCTACGTGAACAACATCCGACCGGGAGGACCAGCAGAGTGCGGCGGCCTCCGAGCTTATGATCGGATACTACAGGTACAAAGACAATACAAAAAGGATCTATAACACCCCTTCAATCTCAGGATCCATGTATTTATGATCCTCTCAAGAATGGAAGTAGTCAAAACAAAAAGAGAGAATTTGTTTGTTTTTTCTAAAAATTCTGACTTTTCCTCAAAATTCTGAATTTTACTCAATAATCTCAAAATTCTGACTTTTTCTCAAAAATCTCAAAATCCTGATTTTTTTCTCAAAAATCTCAAAATCCTGACTTTTTCTCAAAAATCCTGACTTTTTCTCAAAATTCTGACTTTTTCTCAAAATTCTGACTTTTTCTCAAAAATCTCAAAATCCTGACTTTTTGTCAAAAATCCTGACTTTTTCTCAAAATTCTGACTTTTTCTCAAAATTCTGACTTTTTCTCAAAAATCTCATAATCCTGACTTTTTGTCAAAATTCTGACTTTTTGTCAAAATTCTGACTTTTTGTCAAAATTCTGACTTTTTCTCAAAAATATGACTTTTTCTCAAAAATCTCAAAATTCTGGGTTTTTCTCAAAATCCTGGCTTTTTCTAAAAAATCTCAACATTCTGACTTTTTCTCAAAAATCCTGAATTTTTCTCAAAAATCTCAAAATCCTGACTTTTTCTCAAAAATCCTGACTTTTTCTCAAAATTCTGACTTTTTCTCAAAATTCTGACTTTTTCTCAAAAATCTCAAAATCCTGACTTTTTGTCAAAAATCCTGACTTTTTCTCAAAATTCTGACTTTTTCTCAAAATTCTGACTTTTTCTCAAAAATCTCATAATCCTGACTTTTTGTCAAAATTCTGACTTTTTGTCAAAATTCTGACTTTTTGTCAAAATTCTGACTTTTTCTCAAAAATATGACTTTTTCTCAAAAATCTCAAAATTCTGGGTTTTTCTCAAAATCCTGGCTTTTTCTAAAAAATCTCAACATTCTGACTTTTTCTCAAAAATCCTGAATTTTTCTCAAAAATCTCAAAATCCTGACTTTTTCTCAAAAATCAGACTTTTTGCTGATGCTCTCTTCTAGGTAATCACACATCCTGTCATGCACACAGCAACAGTTGGGATACCTTTGTTATCTTGTTGCTCTCATGCTGGAAGAGGACCTTCAGAACTTTCCCAACAGCCCTTAACATGTGTGAGACTGTTCTGAACCTTTCTATGTTTTCCAGATTAACCACGTTCGGACTCGGGACTTCGACTGCTGCCTCGTGGTTCCTCTGATCGCAGAGTCTCCGAACCATCTGGAGCTCGTCATCAGCCGAAACCCGACTTCCTCGTCCACCACGCTGTTGACCAATCACACTGACGGCATCTACAACAGCGGCCACTCCCCTCAGCCAATCGGCAGCGACCTCGGACCTTTGGAGCTCTCCATTGGCCAGTTGGAGGACGGCGGTCCAATCAAGTGGAGCCAACCGGGGGACATGTTGGTGGCGGGGCTTGGGATGGGTCAGGTCAATAATAATTCCGTATAGCAGACAAACAATGGATTAAATGAACCAGATTGGACTGGAGAGGTCAACCAAACAGCAAAATGACTGGTTTGACCCGTCCAAACTAGTTTAGAGTACCCTATGGTGCTACAAACACCCTCTGGATGACCTTTGAACTGTTGAGGCAGCCTGAAAGCACACTGATGGACTGGAGCAACTCCTCACCTTTTCACAAGAACCAGTTCTGCATTCTGGTCCTTTATTACTGGAGTCACTGGAGCCAGAACTATAACTACTGATCCTACTGGAACCACTATGAGAGAGCTACTGGTCTGACTGGTCCGACATTAATGGGTACTCGAGTCATGGATACTGATTCTTCTAAAGCCAATGGTTTTACTGGTTTTAGATTAATGGTTACTGGTCCAACTGAAGCCAGAGCCACAGCCAATTAATGGTCCTACTGGCCAAGACACATCGGCTCTGGTCTTATGGTGAGTTCACACCAAATGCAGAGCTGATGAACTTTGGGTAAACTGGCAAAAAATGGGAAGGCAATTGGTTTGAACTCGGCATAAGTGGGAACAAAACCAATCTGAAGCCAAATTGATTGGTCTTTTTGGTCTAGAAGACTCAGGTTCTGGTCTGAGTGGTGAAAGCATCACGAGTACTGGTACAACTGGTCCAAGACATGGTTTGTATGGTCAAAGAATCATGTGTACCACCAAGCAAGATCCATGACTACTGTGTTTACAAGTCAAGAACTGGGTCTTCTGGGCCATCTGGTCTTACTAGAATCAGAACCATGGCTCTAATGGTTGTACTGGCCAAGGACCACAGCAGCACAAAGACTGATGGGAACCAGAACCTGCTGATGGACACACGGGTTGCCATGTAGACGAGGGACGCTCCGATCTAGAGCCATGTCATTGGGATAATCCAAACCATACTGATTACTGACTGGTTTCTGGTCTTAAAGGTTCATTTATGTCAACTTTCTAGATATACATATCTATATTTGGCTCAGTGTGTTGGGTTTAGGCGCACAATTAAAACTAGTGATGGTTAAATATAAGTCTGAAAATGGTCAAATGCAAGTATAATATTGAAAATGTTGGTTTAAAGATAAGGACTAAGGACTTGGATGGTGTTAGGTGGGGTTTAGGTGTAGTTCAGTTTGTTCTAATAGAGCCAGCATGCCACACCCATATAGCACCATCCAGTCCTTAAGTAATATTGACAAAAAAGTCCCTACATTCCTTAGGTTTTCAAAAAAAGGTAAACATGAAAATATGAAAGGACTGAAGCTGCCATCATAATAATGTCTTAATTATTAAATAAATTAAATTATAAAGGAACGGGGAAATAAGTAAATGTATTATGTCGTCGAATTATTTATTGCAACGGCAGCTTTCGTACCTCATGGACCTTGATACGATATTGATTTTGGCCAAATTAAGACTCAATCATGTTTTTTGCCTTAATTATGGACGTATTTAAAAAAAGCCCTAGTGGTCAAACAGATAATGACACTTCAATGTTTTTTATTATTATTCTATTTCAAGACTAGAATCCAGTCAGTAATGATCAGGTGTTTTATATCGGGGCGTCTCTGATGAAATGTACAGAAAGACACTTAAGATTTTAGTTCTGTGCCATGAGCTGCAGACAGTAATAATAATAATCCTGAATAATGACACTGAGCAGATCAATAAGAAACCTTTTCTACTGTTTACACCTGTTGGACTGGCCACACTGTGTGTATGTATGTGTGTGTGTGTGTGTTTGTATGTCATACGTGTGTGTGTGTGTGTGTGTGTGTGTGTGTGTGTGTGTGTGTGTGTGTGTGTGTGTGTGTGTGTGTTAAACGCAAGGCCAGTTAAGCCCAGCCCTCCCTCTTCTTCCCTCGACCAATAGGCAGCCGGGACGACAGACAGATTCTGAGGGATTCAGCTGATTGGCTGGAACCAATCAGAAAAACCTTGCTGTCTGTCTGTGATTGGTTCTACACACAAGTGGACCAATCAGCTACCAGGAAGAAGCCAAGCATGCCCCCTCCCTGACTCCCCCCACCCTCTCCCCAGTAACAGTGATCTATTATGCTAATTGATCGGTGTGTTTTTTGATTGACTGTTGTCAGTTTTCTCTGTTTGTTTGTTTCCTTGGCGACTGAACCTGAAAAGATGTAAGATAGATTTAAAATATGGGTTCAGTCGCCGTTGCTGTTCACATCGAGACCATCCAAACCCCCGAAAAACCTTCACCTCATATCCACGAAAACAACGATGTTACACAAGAAAAAATATCCTGAAGAAACAGGAAATATGTGACGGTAAATACCTGTGTGTGTGTGTGTGTGTGTGTGTGTGTTTATTTTCGAATGATGTCAACATCTTCCTGCTCTCACCTCTTTCTTAACTATGGAAAACTGGCCAATCAGAACCCTCCCTCAGCACCAACCGCCAATAGAAACCCTCGCCGAGCTTCAACAACCAATCACAGTCTGGAGGCTTAAAGCTGCCATTTTAATTAAATATATGACTAAATAAATAGATAATTAAATATAAAGGGCAATAAAAAATGTAAATAAGTATATAAATAAAAAAATATATGAATAATTATATATGAAAAGAATAATTAGAAAATAAGTAATTTGTCTAAAAGATAAATACATGATACCTGTTTTTCTGTGCATATATATTTAATTTCAAATGCACATTTATTTGATTATAAGGCTTTTATTTCCACCTTTCTTCCTTTATTATTAAATTGGTCAGTTCTCCAAAGTCCTGTGTGACAAAACGGAGAGCTGTGATTGGCTGTTTGTCTCCATCCCAAACTTTGTCAACTTTTGAATCGGATGCACAGCGTATCGTTAGCATGTGGCTAACACCGAGCAGAGGGCTACTATTAGCCTAACATGTGGCTGCTAAAGGGTTAGCACACACAGCACAAGGCTAACACTAGCATTGCAATCAAATAAATACATATGGTTAGCACAAAGCTAACTTTAAAGGGCTAACATCTAGCCATCATATCTAAATGTTAGCTCATGGCTAATAAACCCAGTGTATTTTCAGCCACTCATACCAAAAGTCTAATACAGGGCTAACATCTGAGTAGCATAATTAGGTGTAAGAATTTGGCTAATATTTGTTAAGCATGCAGCTAAAGCAGGGTAATCATCAACCTAACATTGCTAGGTCGCTAGGGCTATCACCTGGATAACGCACCTACTTAGTGCACATAAAACAAGGCTAATACACATAAACATAGCTAATAAAAGGTTAGCACAGAGCTAATATGCCTAGTATGTAGCTAGCACAAGAGACAAGACTTAGCTACGGCATAGAAAACAACTCTTATTGTTAGGCTAACACTTAGATCACACAGCTAGATGTTAGCACCCAGAACAAGGCTAACACAGGACTAATTGGCTTAGCTAACAGCTAACACAGGGCTACAACTATTAGCTATTAGCTAGCACAGGGCTAACACAGCTAGGTTTTAGTTAGCATATTGTTAGCATTGACAATTGTACACAAAACTCCTGTTGGTATTCAGCCTTTCCAGGTGATTAGCACTGTTAGCATTTTAGTATGGAAGACTTACATCTGAATTAAAAAAACTGAAATAAATGTAAAGAGATAATTAAATAATAATAATGGTAATTATTTTATACATGAAGCTCCAGAGCTGAGGGGCTTCTGGAGGGTTTGATGAGTGAGATTTAAAGCCATAAACACTGTGTTTGTGCGCATGTATAAACTGTGTAGTGTGTGAAAGTGTGTGTGTATATTACATTGCAGGGATTTGCACTCTAGTGATTCACCTCAGCAAGACATCCACCCACACACATACAGGCACACACACACACACACACACACACACATGCATTGCACTGCCATTTAAAACTTGTGGGTCAGATTAGTTTCCATGTAGCTTCACCAACCTACCAAACTGTATTTTTCTTTAAAGGAACAGGGATGTTGTAAAGTATTTTTGTACAAATTTAATACTTTGGTAGCATGACGTTCCTGGTGTTTGTCCCGTCGGGCTCCACTGCTCTCTCCACCCCCCTTTGTATGGACGACTACTGAGCAACAATAAAGATGAAGACCTGCTGGGACCCCGACTCCATGTTTCTTTATTTTAAATTAACAACGTTCAGTTTATTTATGTTGTCCTTTTATTGGGAAATGCACCGTAATTAGGGATGTCCCGATCACATTTTTTTGCTCCCGATCCGATTCCGATCATTTGATTTTGACAATCTGCCGATACCGATTTTTCCCGATCCGATCTTTATGCAATGCATTAAGAGAAAAAAAAGGTAACAGATAACGGCTGGTCATCCAACGCGATGAGTTCAGCTATCTTGGCTGTTATTTGTTTGGCCTTTTCACTGTTCTGGGGCAGTTTCTCTTTCCTTTTAAAAGTCTCTGAAAGTGTCGGTTGTTTCAGTGCCGTTACCTGAGTGGCCGCTGTGTACTCGTCCTGTTGGGGTTTGTTTCTCAGGTGGCGTATTAGATTGGTCGTGTTGAACGTAGCTCTGTTCTTTCCACCACGCGGAACCTCCGCCTTGCAAACATTGCATCTGGCTGTTACACTGCCCTCGCTTTCAATTTCATAATACTTCCAAACTCCTGACATTTTCTCTGTCCCGAGTCCCGAGTCCCCAGCTGAACGTAGCCTCTCGTTAGCTTACTGCTAGACACTGCGTGCCCACTCTGTTGCCAGCTTTGAGAGAAATAAGCAACCAGGTCTGAAAACAAGCCCAAAAGAAGCAACACATACATGATGTTGTGTCATTTCAAACCAAAACTAAGGCCTCAGGATGACTTTAAGACGTGAACATGGTCATTTTTGTTTTGTAACATTAAATAAAATAAATAAAAATTATTAAAAAAAAAAAAATCCCGATCCCCAATTTTTTTTCTCCCGATCTTTTGAAAATCACGTGATCGGCTCCGATCCCCGATCACGTGATCGGATCGGGACATCTCTAACCGTAATGCCATGAACACAACAACACGGTATCTTAATGAGAGTAAAAAGGGGATTATTGCTGAACGGCAAAACTATTCGTTCAGATTTAAATAATAATTTTTCTGAAAAGATGATTATCTTAGAATGAATCTTTTCAGACTTGTTCTAAATCTCAGTTTTCTGAAGGATCTTCTTTTTATATATATTTTTTCCTCTGCGAATTATTTGTCTTTCTTTCTTTCTTTAATCTTTATTTGGCAGGGACAATGCACTGAACACTTAAAACATTAAAATGTATCAAGTGTAACAGTGCCAAATGTAGCTTTGAGCTCATTTCCATCCGCAGTCCCTCACACAAAACATTTAAGAAAATTACATTTTACAAACATAGCAAAACCAAATACATGATATGCAAAAAGAGCAAGAGCAGCATACACAAGTATTCATGACATGGTAATACAATATAGCAGCAACGACATATAAAGTGCAAGGGAACATACCCCTGTGTTAAAGTGCATTTAGCAGTGATCGCACGTCTGTTTGTTTCTCAACCATTCTTTGAGTTGACCTTTGAAGCTATTGAGAGTGGGGCAATCCCGTATCTCAGCTGGGAGGCTATTCCACAACGAGCTGCCTTTAACGGAGAGGACATTTTGTCCAAAAGTTGTCCGTCTACGGTGGACTTCACAGTCTCCTCTGGTTTCTGACCTAGTGCAGCGTCCAGTGTGTTTTTTGTGGATTAAAGGTCCCATGTCCTGCTTTTCCGGTTATCACCCGTCCCCTTGTGTTATGAAGGTTCTTCTGCATGTGAACGGTCTGCAGAGTCACAAATCTTCAAAGTGCACCCTGTAGCGAGTAAAACTCTAACACAGAGAAGACCTGTCTATGCTGCCCCAGAACGCCTCGTTGGACATTTTCTTTTTCCATTTTTTTCTTCCTGGGTATGGTGACGTGCCCATACCCAAATGGACCCAAATGGACAAATCCGTGGAGCTCCTCACACACCCACACACACTCTCAGCGGCGAAACTGTGACACGCTGTGGGGGGTTGCTAGTGGAGCCTTGCAGCGGCGAAACTGGCGCGCTTACACTATAGGTGCGCCGCATTTGGGGGTGCAAGGGGGGGGGGTTGCGGGTGCTAGTGGAGCCTCACAGATGGGGGCTGCAGCCCCATCAGCACCCCCCCCTTCCCGTGTCCATTCACGATGTCTCGCTGTCTCACAGACCCCACGCAGCAAGCTGGAAATGAACCCAGCTCACACTGTCCGCTCCTCACAGCAGCGAGCCGCGCAACGTCCCGCCAACACGGCACCCAGACCCCACGCAGCATTCTCATCTGTCATTACTGGTGTCATTTCCTGGTTGCTAACAAACGCCATTGTAACACATAATCACTGATGTTCAGCTGTAACGGTGGTAGACCATAGTGGTAGACTCATCAGAGCACAGTGAGCTCCAGCAAGCCGTTTAGGACAGAGAGTGAATACACATACTATACAGAGATGATGTATGAGAAACTAATGAGATTTTGGAAAATTACGGAATTATGATCAGTAGAAATGGCCATGACATGGGACCTTTAAGTCGTAACCTATGGTCGGAACCCATTTATTTATTTTGGTCACATCTGAAAACATGTTACTCATGTGGCTCGAATCCTCTTCTTTACATATGTATTGCCTTTACCAATACAGTAGGTATGTGTTTCCTGTAAGTCCTTTCAGAGTGTGAAAACATTTATCGAAGTTTTGTAAAAACAAAATCCATATTTGTTTCTAGAAAAAAATAAGAAATATTTCAAATAATTATTTTTATTTTGTGTAAATCTCACAATTCTGACTTTTCTCCGAAATTTGAAAATATACCGTTTTATTCTGAATGTATTTAATATCTATTTAGGGACTTTTCAAAGTGTAGAAGCATTTATCAACGTGAACCGGAAGTGACGTTCCCCGTTTGTCGCTCCGCTCTCCTCTCTGCTCGGTGACTCTGCGCTGGATTAACTCGGTCTGTTCTCCGTTAGCTCCCGTTAGCTTCTGTTTTTCTCCGTTACGTTCCTGCTACGTTTCACCGTTAACCGGTGTAAATACAAACCGACCACCTCTCTGCTGCTGGATAAATAACCCGGAGAGCAGGAACATGTCCACGGCCCTGGAGAGCTACATCAACCGTATCCTGATGCTAACATGCTGCCGTCTGAATGAATGAGAGCATGCTAGTTAGCTTAGCATCGATGCTAGGAGTTTGTTTATGAACCAGAATCAGAGTTCCTTTATTTACGTAGTTTCAGCAAAGTTTAGAGACGAAGAAAAGTTAGTTATCATTTAAAACAGAAGTACATTCAGAGAAAGTGACGTAGTGTCTGTTTATCAGAGAAGAGATGCTGTGTAAAGTTAGTCATGTATTAGGGTTCATTTTCTTTAATTTAATAATGTTAATTTCAGTGTTTCACCTGAGTTTGTAAAACAATAAGTTCACATTTGTATGTTTTTTCGGGTCTTCCTGCAATAAATGGTTATGTTCATTTAGAAATATGACATTTTACACAATGTTAGCCCTGTATCTGTGTACATATACATGGGCAACTAGAGCAGATAGATAAATAAACAGCACCGTAAAGCCTTAGCACAAACACTAGTCATTTGGTTAATCCATTGCTCTTTACATTGATTTCAAAATAAGAACAAATCCTGTATTTTGTGCAGAAAATGTTTCTTTAACTCTGAGATCAGGAACTGTGGCCATCGTGACGTCAGACGGCAGGATGATCGTGGTGAGTTCAAACACACCTGAGGTTCAGGTACATTACTGCAGTAAGAGTACTTATACCACACTGTGATACAACTCCACAACAAGTACAAGTCCTGCATTCAATACCGTAGTTAAGTAAATATATGTAATGTGCAGTGTAAAGTTCTCTGTCAGTCAGGGTTCTTACGGTCATTATAAACCTGGAAAAGTCATGGAAATTCAAAATGCTAATTAGAAGCCCTGGAATTTTTTTGGAAAAGTCATGGAAATGTAACTAAAGTTGCATCAAATATAATTTATATTTTAGCTAATCGCCGAAATAGTAATACTATAATGATAATAAATACTGTATGGTATAGTAATGAAACGTAAAGTGGCATTTAACTGTCGAGGTATTTTGCTGTTGAGAGATTTTAGTTGCGTTAGCGTGAAGCAGCTACGAAGTCTACTTGATTTGTTTTAGATAGGCACAACATGTTTCATGTGCAGACCTTATTTTCCTGTTCCATGTTAAAATAAACCATTTTCAGTGGTACGCTGAGAAAGAGTCATTGTTTTGGTCCTGGAAAATTAGGTAAAGGTCCTGGAGAAGTCATTGAAAATCATTGAAAAAGTGCATGAACCCTGTATAGTCATTTTCACAGATTGCTTTCCACACATTTTAGATATCTTCTTAAACATTTCTTGGAACATTTTAATAAATGCTTCGGACAATCTCATGTTTTAGGGAAAAGTTTGTATCTGATATTTTTTTGGGGGAAAAGTAGCTTTTATCAGATATTTTTTTGCATTCATTGTAAATCATTATTTAACCATTTTCACATCATTGTTTTATTTAAATGTTCAAATGTTTCAGTACACCTTTCCACCTTTTTCAGACCATTTCCACATATATCTGTCTGTTCATGTTGGTGTGTGCTTACACCTGTTCCTGCCTGTGTTATGCCCATTCATAAAGTTGTTGATTGATGTGTTAATGTGTGTGTGTGTGTGTTTGTGTTATTTTGTGTGTTAATGTTTGTGTTAATGTGTGTGTGTACTTATGTGTTATTTTGTGTGTGTGTTAATGTGTGTATGTGCCTGTGTTATTTTGTGTGTTAATGTGTGTGTGCTTATGTGTTATTGTGTGTGTGTGTGTGTGTGTTCAGGGCACTCTGAAGGGCTTCGATCAGACCATCAACCTGATTCTGGACGAGAGCCACGAGCGAGTGTTCAGCTCGAGTCAGGGCGTGGAGCAGGTGGTGCTGGGTCTCTACATCGTGAGGGGGGACAACGTGTGAGTCTCCTTTAATACACACTTTAATATGAATCCATCGTATCTGCTTTACTCCATCTCCAAAGTGTCAGATTCAAGATTCAAAGGTTTTATTGTCATATGCACAAAGCTACAGTGTAGAAATGGCGTCTATCTATCTGTCTGTCTCTCTGTCTGTCTCTCTGTCTGTCTGTCTCTCTGTCTGTCTGTCTCTCTCTCTGTCTGTCTCTCTGTCTGTCTCGCTGTCTGTCTGTCTGTCTCTCTGTCTGTCTGTCTCTCTGTCTGTCTGTCTGTCTCTCTGTCTCTCTGTCTGTCTGTCTGTCTCTCTCTCTGTCTGTCTCTCTGTCTGTCTCGCTGTCTGTCTGTCTGTCTGTCTCTCTGTCTGTCTGTCTGTCTCTCTGTCTCTCTGTCTGTCTGTCTGTCTGTCTGTCTGTCTGTCTGTCTGTCTGTCTGTCTCTCTGTCTGTCTGTCTCTCTCTCTGTCTGTCTCTCTGTCTGTCTCGCTGTCTGTCTGTCTGTCTGTCTCTCTGTCTGTCTGTCTCTCTGTCTGTCTGTCTCTCTCTCTGTCTGTCTCTCTGTCTGTCTCGCTGTCTGTCTGTCTCTCTGTCTGTCTGTCTGTCTCGCTGTCTGTCTGTCTGTCTCTCTCTGTCTGACTGTCTCTCTGTCTGTCTCTCTGTCTGACTGTCTCTCTGTCTGTCTCTCTGTCTGTCTGTCTGTCTCTCTGTCTCTCTGTCTGTCTGTCTCTCTGTCTGTCTGTCTCTCTGTCTGTCTGTCTCTCTCTCTGTCTGTCTCTCTGTCTGTCTCGCTGTCTGTCTGTCTGTCTCTCTGTCTGTCTGTCTCTCTGTCTGTCTGTCTGTCTCTCTGTCTGTCTGTCTGTCTCTCTGTCTCTCTGTCTGTCTGTCTGTCTGTCTGTCTGTCTGTCTGTCTGTCTGTCTGTCTCTCTCTCTGTCTCTCTGTCTGTCTGTCTGTCTCTCTGTCTGTCTGTCTGTCTGTCTGTCTGTCTGTCTGTCTGTCTGTCTGTCTGTCTGTCTCTCTGTCTGTCTCTCTGTCTGTCTGTCTGTCTCGCTGTCTGTCTGTCTGTCTCTCTCTGTCTGACTGTCTCTCTGTCTGTCTCTCTGTCTGACTGTCTCTCTGTCTGTCTGTCTGTCTCTCTGTCTGTCTGTCTCTCTCTCTGTCTGACTGTCTCTCTGTCTGTCTGTCTCTCTCTCTGTCTGTCTGTCTCTCTGTCTGTCCGTCTGTCTCTCTGTCTGACTGTCTCTCTGTCTGTCTCTCTGTCTGACTGTCTCTCTGTCTGTCTCTCTGTCTGTCTGTCTGTCTCTCTGTCTGTCTGTCTCTCTCTCTGTCTGACTGTCTCTCTGTCTGTCTGTCTGTCTGTCTGTCTGTCTGTCTCTCTCTCTGTCTGTCTGTCTCTCTCTCTGTCTGACTGTCTCTCTGTCTGTCTGTCTGTCTGTCTGTCTCTCTCTCTGTCTGACTGTCTCTCTGTCTGTCTGTCTCTCTCTCTGTCTGTCCGTCTGTCTCTCTGTCTGTCTCTCTGTCTCTCTCTCTGTCTCTCTGAGAGAAGTTCACTATAGTAGCTTCACGGCTCGAGATAAACAACATCCTGGTGAGAATAGAAAGTGTGTTTGAGACGCAGTAAATCTTTATTGAAGCGTAAAGGGAAAACAACCACGGTTAAAAAATGAAGAAGCAGCTTTTTAAAAAAACTTAGATTTCTGACCAAAAACCCGTTGTCAGCGTATACATCTCATATATCGACCAATCAACATATTATATGTATTTTTGTACTCCTATATGAACTATATGTACTTTATTGATATAAAAATTTATTAATACCCCAAAATATTCTTTACATTTATTTTGGCTTTAATTAATTTCCTTATTTATTTAAAATAAAGAAGGGGACCTATCGTGCAAAATGCACATGTTGATGTCTTTTCTACATCACCATGTGTCCCCGGTGCGTCCCCGGTGTGTCCCCTGTGTCCCCCCGGTGTGTCCCCGGTGTGTCAGGGAACTCACGCAGCGTCAGAAAATAAAACCCTCTCTCTTTTCCTCCGTACCCAAATCTCTAAAAACGGGGAACAACGGAGCTGATCCAGATTTGCGTCCGATATGACGTAATATCTGAAATGTGGACCCACGGCCCAATCAGAAACGTTGCTATCAGAAACAATGCCTGACGTGTTTTGGACGTAATATGGTCGGTGTTTACATTAGCATCGCTAACACTCAGAGCTAACCTGTACTGGAGAGCATGTGTGTGAAGAAGCAGGAAGTAAAAAGGAACTCACCTTGTGGTATAACCGGCAAGAGAGAAAGCCTTTGAGCTCCAAACTGTTTCAGAGAGGATCCTTGATAATCCATGATATGGCGTTTCATCACGGCAGCATTTAGTTTAGACAGTAGCTGCCGGGTCCCCCATGAGCTCAGACCCTCCTCTTTAAAGCTTTATCCCCAAATCAACACTTTTGAAACAGGAAGTGAAATAGAGGGATATGAGGCATGGCTAGAATGATCTGTTTGGTGTTTGGAGCAAAACACTTCATAGACATGTTTTTAATATACTTTTATATATCTGAGACCTATGCTGTTGCCTAGAGATAGCACGATAGGTGATCTTTAAAATAAAACATTTTCTGTTTATATTTATTTATTTATTATAATGTCAGCTTTATTCTGTAGTTTCTATATTTAATGTATAATAATAAAGTGTGTTTGTGCTGCAGGGCGGTGATCGGGGAAATCGACGAGGACACGGACTCTTCGCTGGATTTAGGAAACATCCGAGCAGAGCCACTCAACTCTGTCGCCCACTGACACACACACACACACACACACACACACACACCTCTCTCTGGCAGGTTTACTGAGGTTTAAATGACGGTCATTAAATCTAAATGGTTCGTCAGTGATTCCTGCAGAGACGTTTCTGTTTGTGTTTTTTATAAAGAGTTCTCGGCGTTGTTAGATTTCACTTTTTTATGCTTCTAGTGAGTGTTTGTCAGATTGTTCAATAAAGTTTCATTTCCAAAAAAAAAACATCTCTTTCTTTGTGTTTTCCACCAGCTGAAGAAGTATATATATATTTATAAGTAAAAGTATTAATACTCTTATTGATGTAATATTTGAAGCCACAGATTTCATTTTTTAAATAGCTGTTAAAAATCCACAAGACATAAAATCAATTAAAGTCAACATGCGTTCATTATGATTGGTTTATTTCTGCCCCCTGCTGGTCAGGAAGCTGCATTACATCTCACCAGGTTAAAGGTTGTGAACGGGTGTGTCAATGCAGGTGCATATATATATATATGGTTTTTATTTATAAGATGAAATGTACTTTATTAAACCCAATTTGGGAAATGTTATCAATGAATACAAAATAACAGTCACTTCAAAACGGATGAGGATGAATATATTAAAGTGAAAAGTTAGTGCACTGACTGTCCATAGTGTGTGTGAGAGAGAGAGAGAGAGAGAGAGAGAGAGAGAGAGAGAGAGAGAGAGAGAGAGAGAGAGAGAGAGAGAGAGAGAGAGAGAGAGAGAGAGAGAGAGAGAGAGAGAGAGAGAGAGAGAGAGAGAGAGAGAGAGAGAGAGAGAGAGAGAGAGAGAGAGGTTCAGCATCCTGACAGCCTGGGGGAGTTCTGTTCTGTTATTGAACCTCATATGTCATTTAAATAAACAATCAGTGGTGTCTGGTAAAAAGCATCATACTAAAGATAAGATGAATCTTTATTGATCCCTGATGGGAAATTCCTTTGTCAAAGAAGTTATTTTAAAGGGGACCTATCGTGCAAAATGCACTTTGTGATGTCTTTTCTACATCAACATGTGTCCCCGGTGTGTCAGGGAACTCACGCAGCGTCAGGAAATAAAACCCTCTCTCTTTTCCTCCGTACCCAAATCTCTAAAAACGGGGAACAAAGGAGCTGATCCAGATTTGCGTCCGATATGACGTAATATCTGAAATGTGGACCCACGGCCCAATCAGAAACGTTGCTATCAGAAACAATGCCCGACTGTTTTGCACGTAATATGGTTGGTGTTTACATTAGCATCGCTAACACTCAGAGCTAACCTGTACTGGAGAGCATGTGTGTGAAGAAGCAGGAAGTAAAAAGGAACTCACCTTGTGGTATAACCGGCAAGAGAGAAAGCCTTTGAGCTCCAGACTGTTTCAGAGAGAATCCTTGATAATCCATGATATGGCGTTTCATCACGGCAGCATTTAGTTTAGACAGTAGCTGCCGGGTCCCCCATGAGCTCAGACCCTCCTCTTTAAAGCTTTATCCCCAAATCAGCACTTTAGAAACAGGAAGTGAAATAGAGGGATATGAGGCATGGCTAGAATGATCTGTTTGGTATTTTGAGCAAAACACATTGTACATTTACGTCCATGTGAAAGAGAAACATGATGGTAGTGTCCCTGTCCTTTAAACACCTGTTGTTCCCATAACCAGAAAAAGAGTGATGGTACTTTCCCAATAAATCATGTCGCTAAGACTCATCACTTTGAAGCATTCCTAAATCAAATCTGTGCAAAAGTTAAAGTTTATTGAACAAAAGAACAAAGGATAACCAAAGCAGGACTATAGGGTCACCAGGAAAGAGCAGGTTCAGCCCGTTGGTCATCCACACACCAGGTGCCGTACATACCTGACCACATCATGTGATCATTGAATGATAAACAACTGTGTTCAAACAAATAAGTAGAACACCAGGAATAATAAGCAACGGCTCAAAACTGTGGATCAAAATGTAATAATGAGTCATCAATATTATTTACTAAATATATTTAAAAAAGGTGTAGAAACAATTCCTCTGATTAACCCCTGGAGCGACCAGTGTGGAGATGTAACATTCATGAGAGTAAAGGTTAGACAAAAGGACTTCTGTTCACACACATATACAAGTGTACATCTGTGTCTTTATTGTTTCAAGTTAACAGAACAGGTGAACACGTAACATCTCAGTTTAAGGACAAGTTGTGCGAGATGCACAAACTGAGGGAAAAGTATTTGAACAATGCGAATCATTCCACATCTTTCGAAAGTTGTTGTGAACACAGTCTTCATCTCCAAAGTTGTTTGGTTCTCCTCTATACCAAAAGAAATACTTGGCTGGACACCCATCAGACCACATCCATCTTCCTTCTTTGGCCATGTCACGGAGTCCGATCCATGTTGCTCCCTCAGCAGGGTCAACGCGTTTGATCAGGAATTTGACAAAGTCCTCTTCCTCTGTGCTGTGGAGAGACACCAGGTTGCCTCCCTGGGACAGACAGTAGAGCTCTGCATCAGCCCAGGTCCTCTCTGTGTTGAAGTACCTGTAGCAGCGGCCGTTGAAGGAGAACCAGAAGGAGGGACAGGTGTCTTGCTGTTGGTCCACTAGAGAGTCATCTGAAGAAGACACAGCACCCAGAGCCAGGCCCAACAGGAAGAGGAAAGCCAGCATGATGATGTCACCGTCTCTGTCTGTTAAAGTTGCTCTGAACCGTTGGAGAGGATGGAGATTGTGAAGCTTCAAGTGACAGGCTGTTTCTTATATATGTGTGGGAATGTGACGTCATTGTCACGTGACGTGATCACATGACCGGTGCCCGGTAAAATGTAAGTTATAAAAGTTTTTCCGGCAGAAAACCTCTTGGCTGCACGCGCACCGTTATCTCCCTCAAGGTAGGACTCGCGGGTTTAAGGTGGTGTTATGGTCTTTTCAATGAACCTATGGAAGGGTCTCAGGTCAGTTTGGATTTCATTAGGGCGAGGGCAAGATACGTTTTCCCATCATGGAGGGAAACTCTTCAGACATTCAAAGCACGAGACCTGGGGCCTCATTTATAAAGCTTTGCGTAGGATTCACGTGGGAAGGTGGCTTACGTAGGACAAAGCAAATAAAAACGCACAGACATTTCCCGATTGATAAAACACAGCGTACTGGCGCAGGTTTCCCTTTGTAAATCAATCAACTCGAAATGCGGCGCAGCTTTTGCGGGCTTCACGTAGCGCGCATCTTTGCCTGTAAATAGTCAAAGAAACGCCCCGTATTAATATTCATTCTGACTGACTGACTGCATGAAGAAGATCGCAGGAAATGAGGACAGAACAGCTAAAAAAGACATCTCACACTGAGTCAGATGTTGGTTCTTTTGGGGAGGTGGAGAAATCACATTGTTTGGTGGATGCACTTTGAACCAGAGTAGCAGCATGGAGGTCGGATCGTCACCTAAATAAATAAGTGGTCCGAAAAGTTAAGTTAAAGTGAAAACAAAATACACATAACCTTCCTCAGGCAGTGTGTCTGATGAGAAACTGTAAGAAAGGTAATCCTGAAACTGGATCTGAATTATTCATTTGTATTTGGTGGTTTGTGAGCAGCTGTCGATCAGCTGTGCGCAGCGTCTCCACTGCAGCCTGTGCATCTCCACCAGTTAAAATGATGTTAAATTAGCTGCACAATTGACCACATATGGTGTTCTTAGTTTCCATACCTCCTATGTTTTACGAGCGACTTATCAAGTAGGCTATTGGCGAACGGCATAAAACACGATTAAACGTGATAGTATATAAAACCATGCTCGCATCTTTACTTCAAAACTGCGTCAGTTTGAAGTAAGTCTGTCTTTCTGCTTCCCGCATCATTTGAGAATACATTTCTTAACAAGAGAACATCATCGAGGGGTGATCAATAACATGTTCGTATGTATTTCTCCAATGTGTGTGTGTGCACTGAGGATTCTCAAACAGGCGTTTGTTTCAACATTTTAAAATTGGCTTTAATCAAGTTTTGCAAAGTAATTCTTCACATATGATAAATGAGAGTAACATTCTATTGATGGTATTTCCACATATTTCTCTCCATTCTTCCTTCTGCCAACGGTGTCGCAGTTTCTCGTCTCTCCCGTTGTTGTGTGTACCGCGCACGGATGGGTCAGAGTGTGCGTGGAGGACCGCACATTTTCCCGTCAAGTTAGTTTTTTATAAATCGCAAACCGTGCGTAGAAACTGGTGTACGCCATCTTTTGAGCGGACGCACCGTTTATAAATGAGGCCCCAGGTCTGTTACAAGCTATGTGTTTTACTCAAAGTTGTAATAGTTTTGAAGCAACTTGTACGTGTTTTGCAGAGTGCAGAAGTGCTCATAGCCAGCCGAGCAACCCGGGGAACTGGCTATGGACGTGTGTTCACTTTCTTCTAGCTCTTATTATTCCTTATAACATCTGTTTCTGTGTTTAACCCATAGAGCTGAGTATGAGCGTTCCCCTCTGGATGGAGCCATGGAGGATCTATCACGCTGTCAGTCAGCCTGGGTTTTAACCTTCTGTAATGCTGTATTGAATTGGTGTTTGAGAAACTCTTATGTTGGGTTTGTTTTTAAAGTCTACTGTCCTCTAGTGCTTTTTAGTTTTATTTTCTGTCAATAGTTTTCTTGTGTGCAGATTGTGGGCAATATAACTAAGTGTTTGTGTTCCAGGCTCCTCTCCCTCTGGGGGAACCTCGTCTGCGTTCAGCGTAGGGACTGCACCGTGTGACACTTTGAAAGGGTGAGCAAACTAACTCTCACTGTGATCATGTTGTAGAAGTTGTGCTTTGAGTAGTGCGTGCTTTTGTTCTCTTTGTGTCCCTCACAGTTAGCAGGCATTGAGACCTAGTGGACCAGAGCTGCCCATCTGAGGGGAAACCCACCATGTCATGGTGTAAAGTAAGTTCACCCTGTTACCCGCTGACAGCTGCTGAGCATTGACATGTTAACATGTGTGAAATAAAGCTGCTTTCTATTGGCTCATGAATGCCTCTGTTATTGTCCTCGTGAAGGGAAGCCCCAACATCTGCAAAACAACTCTGCCCATCACACTAAAGCTTTGTAAACATTTCATTGAGACACCACATTACCACACATAATTCCCAGCTTGTGCAAAATGAAGATGAACATGAGGCAAAACAGACCCTAAGCTTGTGTGGATATATCGTATCAAACATCATGTATTCATTTCAGGGAGACTTGTTGCTTTGTGTCTCGTGTTTCTTTTCATTCTCAACTGATCGTCGCACTGACTTGCTCCTCTGCTGCCCTCCAGTGGCCACAAGGCACAACAGGTACTTTGACATTACAGCATGTAGCTCCAAAGCACACAAGTATTTCCCGAAACACTTTATTTTGATAGTCCATCTGTTGACACTCTATAGGTCATCAGTTGACATTCAACAGCACCGTTCAAACAGACAAGTAACATGTTTTTTGCAACAGGTTATCAACCGATATTCAACCTTACTATCTGTAGTGTCAATATCTTCAAAATTGACAATCAACTACTCAAAATCAATCTGTCAGTTGAAAGTCAACAGGGTCATGTTGGTCGTGTTGGAGGAGGGGCTCTGGAAGGAAGTGGCAGATTTGTTCCGGCTGTGTATTTTCAAATTCTAGCGCACTCGAGCTGGTTCCTCCGTAGTGATGGGCATTTAGATTCCCTTCGGGGACACAAATCTTTTGATTCAGTTCACTTTAAAGATTCGTTCACTGATTCGTTCACCGGTTCGCGAACGACTTCTGGTGATTTGCACGTTCGCGAACGATTCGTCTTTGTACTTAATTCGTTCAGTGAGTCTTCACTACTGCCGAAGTCCGTACAAGAAGTTTGCTGGCGTAAAATGTATGATATTAAAACACATTTTACACCTCACCTTGTTGCCCCATGAATTATGCTCTGGGAATAGGCTACATATTATTTAAGAAATATAATTGGCCATTGTTAAATCTCATAAATGTGTGCCTGACTATACGATGTATTACAGCAGGCGAGCACGTTATACTTTCAAACCCATGCACGTACTATGTGGCCTAACTTAAATCCCAAAGCATTAAACTCCATTTGGCCGAGTTCAAAGTGAATACAAAAATATATCCTCTACATCGGTGACGATTTATTCATATTCTATGTACCCATCTATGTTTACCTTTAGCTAGCGGCTAAGCTAGCTGGACGCTACGGAGCCCAGCTATCCGCCCTCTGAAGCTTTTAGGGCCGACAGGGGGAGGAGAATACAACGCTGTGTGTATTTATCGCTAAGCTAGCAGCTAAGCTAGCTGGATGCTACGGAGCCCAGCTATCCGCCCTCTGAAGCTTTTAGGGCCGACAGGGGGAGGAGAATACAACGCTGTGTGTATTTATCGCTAAGCTAGCAGCTAAGCTAGCTGGACGCTACGGAGCCCAGCTATCCGCCCTCTGAAGCTTTTAGGGCCGACAGGGGGAGGAGAATACAACGCTGTGTGTATTTATCGCTAAGCTAGCGGCTAAGCTAACTGGACGCTACGGTTCAGGTATCCGTCCTCTGAGGCATTTATGGCGGACAGGTTGAGGAGGATGTCCCGCTCCTGTGTGTGTAACGGAGCTCAGATGAGAGGGCTCTGATTACAGTTTTAATCCTCTGTCAAACTGCATGTTTTCTGCTATATTTGATGAGAGAGAAAATGATTTTCTTCAACAGGAGTTTGACAGAGAATAACTGAAAGTACACAGTAAAATAACTTCATAGTAGCCTACTTGTGGTAGAAGTCCAACTAGTACTGAGTCCAACAGTAAAGTACTTCATTGTATTTGTGGTAGTTGTTTAACTGAGTCCAACTCTGTGTAGACGGAACATCCAGTATTTCGGAGGGGCCCTAACGGGACCCTCCTCTTGAAAGAAAGGGATATAAGATAAAAGAACTGTAGGAAACAGTTCTGAACTGTTTCCTACAGTTCTTTAAGTTCGTCGTTCGCGAACAGCTTCTCTTTAGCTTTTGGCGGAAGGCGGCGACTCAAACAAACGAATCAGTTCATCTCGTTCACTTCAAAGATTCGTTCAAAAAGAACGAATCGTTCGCGAACGACCCATCACTAGTTCTCCAAAATTACCTACCCCACCTTTAAAGCCAGACGACTTCAGTAGGCACAGATGAGCTAACAAACAGGAAGTGGGACGGTCTTAAGAGACGGACAAACACGTTGTTGGTTTTAAACAATATTTATTGATAACTTTTTTCACAATATATCATGTGATTGCGTTAGAAAGAAATAATAGTTAGAATAACACTTTTGTTTAATTCTGTAATGCTAAAGCTACCTAGCTACCAACACATGTTTTGGGAAAATAAAACAATGCGTTTATTTAAGTATTTATTTAAACTTTGTAGTTTTACCTCATTTCAGAGGCTCTTCTTTTTACTTCATGTATTTAATATTGTAGTTATACAGTGGAAACATATTCACACCTTTGTCCTTTTACTGAAGTTTATTTTTAGTAAGTGTGACTTTTGTAAACTGTTTTATGTAAAAGCATGGACTTCAGTCACATGATCAAGTTGTGTTTAAGTATTAAATATAGCGTCACTGAGGCGGCAGTAGTTCCCTCACTAAAGTGTGTGTGTGAGTGTGTGTGGGTGTGTTTGTTCCGACAGTCAGCGCCCCCTGCAGGCGAGCGATCTGACCTGCAGTCGGACGCGGAGTCTCGAAATGCAGCCGCAGCCAGGAGGCGCCTGAAAACACAGAAACACACATTACACACACACACACTTACAGACAGACAGACACTGACACACACAGACTGACACACTCACACACACTGACACGCACACTGACACACACTACACCCACACATTACACTGACACTTATACACACACACACACAATTACACACTGACAAAAGTAACAGATGTGTAATTAGGTGGATTTTGTTTGTTTATATATAATTTGTAAATCAATAATATTTTTGTTTATCCATTTGATACTGCTTGAGTTTGTAGAGTATCATAATTCTCTTCATTTTATTATTATTATTTCCGTATTATTGTTTTACACCTTCGAAATTAATCAAATCAAAAGTAACAGCGAAGTATTTCATCATTAACAAGCCATTAATGAATAAATACAGTAACCCATCACCGTTGACCTCTGACCTTTGCTGACTCTTTGACCCAGCGACACCAGAAGCTCCGCCCCCACGCTGTGATTGACAGGTTCTCCCACCTTCGATCGTCCCGCCCCCAATTTATGGAGAACTTCAGCTAACGCCAAACCATCGACTTCCAAAACCTCTCCTGCAGGACGAGAGGAAACTCATTTACCAAAAATACTACAAAGTACTACAAAGTAGAAGTACCACAGTGTAGGAATACTCTGTTACAGTAAAAGTCCTGCGTTTGTTTGTTTGTTTACCATCTGTCGGTGTCTTCAGCTCCATCTGATGCTCAGCTTTCCTCAGGACGCTGTAGTAATCTGAGTGGGCGGAGCATAGAGACCGAGCCGTCTCATTGGCTACTCCCTGAGCCTCCATCATGGCCTGGAACTTTGAGAGAGCAGCTCCACCAATCACAGCATCAGAAATCTTCCTCCTGCCCTCCGATAGGTCGGACACAGAGCCAGTCATCTGCAGCAACAAGCCGCCTAAAAAAATAACAATGTATACATTTTTTTACTTTTTTTCCCGAAACAATTCAAACTAATATATTATTGTTTTTTGTTTAAGGAACATTTCGTATTCAACTTATTATACATTTTTATGTTTCATTAATTAATTTATTGAGTAATTTATTTATTTTAAGCCCTGCCAATATCATAAATAATTACTTTTCTATAAATAAATAAGCTATACAAATTAGGGGAAAAAAGTAAATATGAGTCATAATAAATAAATGTACTTATGCGCTCGTTATGGTCTTTAAAGGCTTTTACTATCCCTTAAATCTTATGTCTTTAAACCCTGACTTCAGTGAGGCCTTCAGGGTCCAGCTATAACGTGGTTACCCAGACTTGTGACGAGCTCCATCAGGTCTTCAGGTCCTCGCCCCTTCAGTGTCTCCAGAGACTCCATCACCTCCAGACTGTTGCCCACACATCGACCAATCACAGCGTCCATACAGCTGAGTGCCGCCGCCGTGCGCATGCCCAGCAAGTTCCCAGCATGCACCTGGATAACACAACAACTATTGTTAGCAATCAAAATTAATTATAAACAATAAAAACTTCAGCTAACAAGAGAATAATTCGTAAAAATAAAAACATCAATAATAATAATAATAAATAATAAAAGTACAAAAAACCCTATTATTTTTAAGCATGCATGCAAAGCTTTGTAGTATTGGTTATATAAATATAAATACTCACCAGTGACTGAGCTAGCTCTCTAGCGCTGTCCAGGTCTTTGTACAGAGCGGCTCGTCCAAACTTCACGTCCAGAACCAGCGCCGACAGAGACTCGGCTCCTTTCTTTGAGATGATCGAGGCTGGAACAGAAACATCTCATATTTAAATGTATATTTATGAGACAGAGTATATTTCAGTATTCCTGTAACTGGAGCCAGGGCCGCCGCTTGCGGACAGGCAAGGCAGGCAACTGCTTGGGGCCCCGGACCAGAAGGGGGCCCCCAAAGAAGGTAGATTAAGAAGGTCCACAGCAACGACAACATGAAACATCCTTTAATTTACTGCAACGACATGTCGGGAAACCCCCTCAAGGCGGCCCCATGCATAACGCGACGTAAAATGCTGCTTCTCATTTTAAGTTTCGTTGTCTTGGGGGGGGGGGGGGTGTGTTCCAGGGATGTATTATCCCTGGAACACACCTTCCAGGGATCTTCTAGAAAGATCTCATGAACTTCCCCACTCAATCTATCAAGACCCGAGCAGTTCTACCAGAAGTCCAAGGTAAAGGCACAGACCGGCGCATACCGCTCATGGAATCCCTCACCATATGAACTCTGACCCCTCAAGTGTACAAGTGAAGAGACACCATGTGTCAGCTCCTTTTAGAATAGTATTTCTTCTCTTCTCTGAGAAACAAGGGTATGAAGAGAACAGCCAGAAACAGAGGAAGAGAGGCAGAACGTGACTACGTAAATGCACTCCTAAATATTAAACGAGTAAGAGGTGAAGAAACACAAAGCCAGGAATTGAAAAGAAAAGGCACCATCATGCTTCCCCTTTGAATAGGGTGGAAATTATGAAAAGGGGACAGGGGATACTAGTGAAGAGGGACAACAGTGAAAAGGCCCAATGTATCCAACGTAATGGCACTCTCCAAAGAGACAGAAAGTCACAGTATACGCCGAGAGGCACAACGTAAATGCACTCTCCCGTGTAAATTAGTTCAAGGGAACAGGGGTGAAAAACTAATCAAAAGAAGGAAGTAGAGAGGCCTAAATACCCTCTCCTAGATTAAGGTAAAGCAAAGAACTGGGGAACAAACAAGTACAGGAGGAAAGGCCCAACGAGTCAACGTCAACACACTCTCCTAGAATAGTTCAAGGTAAACGGGGTAGGAAGAATATTGTAAGAAACAGAGCTGAAAAGGCGTCCAAGAACGCTTTCCCTCTAGTCCAGGGTGAACATGTAGGATAAGAAACAGAGATAGAGAGCACAACAACCTATCTCTTCGTCAGATGCACTCCCCCACCTGGATAAGCGACTCTGTGCCCCATCCCCCTCTACCGGACCTTAGATCCGCAGAGGGAGAGGGGAGGGACCAAGCCCAAAAGGGGTTTGTTTGCCTAGGGCCCCCACAGGGGCCCCCACAGACTCTAGAATCGGCACTGACTGGAGCACTCTTATGTCATGTTACAGAACAAAGCTTCCATTATAATAGAGAAATATATAAATACAAATAAATAAATACAAATAAATATAAACAGAAAACATTTATATTAAAATAAATAAATTAAAAAACAAGTTGTTAAATATAAACATGACAAAAAAATAATTATTCTAAATTATGTATTTACTTATATATTTATTTGTTGATCTTTATTTTAAATAAATAAATAAAATATATAAGGAAGTCATGTGAAGAATACATTCATATTCAAATTAATCATTTAAATTATTTATTCTTCTATTTCCTAATATATGTCCTATTAAAATTAAATGTATTTTTACATTTCCTGAACTTATTTTGTAAATATTATTAATTGTTTTATTTGTTTTAATGTCAGTGTTAGGCCTCCACCAGTAACCCCAGTACCAGTGATGAGAGGCAGGCTGTTGACGGTGCTGGTGGCGTCTCTCAGGTCGTACAGGACTCGATCTGCAGGGACCAAAGTCTCCGTCTGACCCACAATGCAACAGCCCACCGAGCCCAGGATCTCCAGGATCTGCACATTTAAAGAAATTATAATGAATAAAATACACATCAATTATTTTTACTACATGTATTCAGGCATGTGTTGTTATTTTACATTTTAATATGTTTTTTTTGTATATTCAGTTTTGTTTTTAAATTCTTTTGTTATTTTATTTCTAAACCAATTTCTGGAACAAGAATTTCCTTACAGATTAATTAAGTTAAATGTTATTTTATTTGGAAAATCCTGCTAAAAATAAAGTGGGTGTTACGGCCGCCGCCTTCTATCTGCCCATTAACCTTTCAGTAAGTGTTTGCAGCTGTGTGTTATATGAGCTGTGCCATTGCTCAGACGCCATTGGATGCCGGCTTCTTGTCCCACCCGCGGTAGGCGTGACCGAAGATCTGGATTGGAGCATGCCCGGGCCAAATCCCCAATCACCGCACACACCTTCCAGGGACAACTACAAGAATGTGTGCACCTCAGTTAGTCGACAGAGGTCTGAATCTGTGGCAGACGTCTCTCGGTACATTCGTGTGATAGCCCGTTAACAGTGGTTAACTCAGTTGGTTGTATATTTGTGCTTGTGCTTGTCACTCTGTTTATCTTGTAATACAAACGTTAACGGAGGTTAACTTGTACCCAGGCTGTGTTTTGGTGTTTTTGTTAGCCTTATTCTTTTTATCCCACTTTAGAAGTGAGGTTTTCTTTAGGTTATTTTGTTGTTAGTTATTTTGTTTATACTAACTCTTATTTAAAGAGTCTCCCTTAGTTCCTTTTATTGTTTGTTTAAACCGGTGCCTTTGTGGCCTTTTGCTTTGATTGTGGCTGTTTGTTGCCAACTTTATTGACACTCTCAATAAACAACTTCCAATTTACTAATTCCAACTCGTTGATATTTTCCTCTTTCTACGAGCCGGGACGTAAATGGGGGCTCGTCCGGGATTTGAACCCGGGACCTCTCGCACCCGAAGCGAGAATCATACCCCTCGACAGCCGAGACGTAACAGGGGGGAATACATTTTTTGTATTTTTTATCGTGAACATATCCATCCCTACATGTATTATTTATCATGAATCCTGAACGCACATAGTATTCAAGGTTCAAGGTTCTTTATTGTCAAACTAACATAGCTACAGAGTAATTATGTAGTTGAAAATCTTAGGTCACAGGCTTCTCCAACAATGCAACACAATAAGCAGACTATATTAACCAATATACTATCTTAAAAGTAAAACAAAAAGAAAAATGGTTTTTCTTTAAAAAAAAAGTGGAATAGTGCAATACGAGTCGATATAAAAGTTATTGGAATGATATAATAGATAAATAATTACTAAGTAGCAGATGAATGTTATGAAATTGTTTCAGCAGTTCAGTTGTTTGTCTGTCAATATTCCTGGTTATCCTGGTACTGACAACTGCAGGGTGAATGTCGAGGTAATGTTGTTGTTTACTTTGTGTTGAACAGTCGCACGAAATCAACATAATGTGAAGTCCAAGTCCCGAAAGCCATACAACCATGGGCGCGGGAAGGGGGGTGCTGAGGGCGCTGCAGCACCCCTTTCTGAATTATTATTTGACGGTTATTGCTGCTCCCGCTGTGCATAATCTGTGTAATATGTAGCCAATAAATTCCACATTGTTGGTAAAATAATATTTTGGCCTGCCCCGAATGTTTTTTCTGTAACACCGGTCAATTCTACCTCAATAATATAATACATTAACCGTGCTTTACGTGAACCTCATCAAGACACTCGAGAGGACGGCAGGACTGTAATTTCCCGTGTTCAGTGAATGCAACAGAGGCAAGACACCAGACCAATCAGAGAGTTGCATGGAAATAAAAGTGTGCTTGTGTCATTCAAGCTCGGCTCTGTGTGTGTGTGTGTGTGTGTGTGTGTGTGTGTGTGTGTGTGTGTGTGTGTGTGTGTGTGTGTGTGTGTGTGTGTGTGTGTGTGTGTGTGTGTGTGTGTGTGTGTGTGTGTGTGTGTGTGGTGTGTGTGTGTGTGTGTGTGTGTGTGTGTGTGTGTGTGTGTGTGTGCGGAAATAGCGCATTTAGTGTGTGAGAGAGGGAGAGAGGGAGAGAGAGGGACCGGTGCCAGCAGCAGGGACCGTGTTGTTAGCATCTGGTTAGCTAGCTGCACTAACGGACATACGGAGCTGTTTGTTCCACAACAAGCTGGAGGAGAGTCCTCTCCTCTCAGACTGAGAGGCTCAGGTGAGCTAAAGGACTCTCTGAGTGTTTAGATAGTTAACTTTAGTCTAAGTTATCTCAGTGGGACTCAAACGGTTTGGTCACAAATTATTCAAAAGATTATTTCCGCGGCACACCTTCATATGATCATTAAAGTTATAAAAAAATAAGAGAATAAATGAAAAACAGGTATGAAATACTATATGGCAGTAAAACAAGAATACAGTTTGAAAGGGGAGTGATTTGTAAAATATCCATAAAGAAAAAGAACATCTGCTTCCAGTTGTGTTTCATCTGGGTGCTGAGAGAGGTATCCATAGATCTCTTAATGTTGCTCTCAAAGTGCAGCAGATTGATGCTTTTAACTTCAATATTTAAAAAAGATCTTCCCGGGGGAGCTTGCCCCCGGACCCCCCTAGAGGAGGTGAGGTCCCCCCTAGAGGAGGTGAGGTCCGCTCCCCACTCGTAAAAAATAGCACTTTACCCCTGCCTATATGCCGTGAGCTGATTAGCGAGACTTCATTGTAACAGTTGCGGGTGTACTGTGTGTTTGCGTGTGGGGAGTGCTTTTGTACCCCCACTCAAAATACCTTCCCGCGCCTCTGCATACAACAAACACACACTGAAAGCTAAACGCTAACTTGTTGTTGGTTCCGAGAATGAGTTAGCAAAGAAAATAAAGTGCTGCAGGAATGAGTCTTAAACCCAGATGTGACATCACTTCCTGTCTTCTGGTCTTGAAGTCAATGGTTTTCTGAATGTGTTTTAGCCTGAAATAAGGTCTGTGGTTAAAACAAGCTTAAGAGATTTTAATTCCACGACATAATATACGTCAGTAAATACCCCAAAGGTGAATAAAGAAATACAATAATATGAAATATAACATAATATAATATGTTGTTGCACCTGAGCAGCTGATTGGTGGATGTTGAATCCAGGAATTGACTCCAGTTTATCCAGAGTTCCTCCTGTGTGCGCTAAGCCCCGCCCACTGATCATCGGCACCTGAGAAACACACCTGAGGTCATTATGACATCACAAACACACACCTGAGTTCATTATGACATCACAGACAGAGTGCTCTTATCGGCAGAAAATATCAGCACATTCTGATGTGGAATTTCAAAAATAAATTCCCTCTAAAATGCCACAAATGCGCTGTGTTCCCATCAAATTAAGATTGAAGAATGTGTAGGAATGGATTTCAAAATAAAAGCCCATTCAAATGTCTTAAATAGCTGTGTTCAGCTTAGTTTACTATAATAAGAATGTTGTGATCTTACGCAGCGAATGGTTAAATCTAACTGTTATGATTTTTTCTTTTAAATGTAATGATCAAGATGTTGTAACATGGCAAAGCCTACAAATAACTACTTACTTACCTCCAAAACAGACATCAGGGCAAGAACTGATTTAAAAATAAACGCCCATACGAGCTGAGTTCCCTAAATAAATAAAACATTTACATAAATACATTTAATTTTACCTTACAGCCGCAGGCAGCTAGGGCGGGTGCTAACACCAAACTGACTTTATCTCCAACGCCTCCTGTTGAGTGTTTGTCGACCACAAGCCCCGCCCACTCCTTCGGCCATGACATCACTTCCCCCGATGACATAATCTCACGGGTCAGCGTCTCGACCTCTTCGGGGACCATTCCCTTCTGCCAGATGGCCATCAGCATGGCTCCTGAACGGAGGAAAAAGGTGATGAAACAACATGAAGAAAGGGACCGTGTACGTTTAAAAAAACTCAGTCCACTAAAATGTGTTGACGTTGTTGAGCTGATGCACAACATGTCCCATAATGAGAAGCCTCAAACAGTCCAAAAACACTTCTGAATTAATCGCAGCGTGTATCCATCATGGTAAATGATAATCAGTGTTATTACATGGCTTAGTTTACTCGATTTTGATTGGTCAATTTGAACAATCCAGGGGTTGTTAATTTTCGATAACAGACTGTTGTTAAGTAGAACAGTCTGCTGCTAAGGAGAACAGACTGCCGCTAAGGAGAACAGACTGTTGCTAAGGAGAACAGACTGTTGCTAAGGAGAACAGACTGTTGCTGAGGAGAACCGACTCTTGCTAAGGAGAACAGACTGTCGCTAAGGAGAACCGACTGCTGCTAAGGATAACAGACTGTCGCTAAGGAGAACAGACTGTTGCTAAGGATAACAGACTGTCGCTAAGGATAACAGACTGTCGCTAAGGATAACAGACTGTTGCTAAGGATAACAGACTATCGCTAAGGAGAACAGACTGTTGCTTATGAGAACAGACTGTTGCTAAGTAAAACAGACTGTCGCTAAGGAGAACTGACTGCTGCTAAGGAGAACAGACTGTTGCTAAGGATAACAGACTGTTGCTAAGGATAACAGACTGCTGCTAAGGGGAACAGACTGCTGCTAAGTAGAACAGACTGTTGCTAAGGATAACAGACTGTTGCTAAGGATAACAGACTGCTGCTAAGGAGAACAGACCGCTGCTAAGGATAACAGACCGTCGCTAAGGAGAACAGACTGTCGCTAAGGATAACAGACTGCTGCTAAGGAGAACAGACCACTGCTAAGGATAACAGACTGTTGCTAGGTAGAACAGACGTTAAACAGTTTTTACCTGTCTGACAGTCCTGAATCGTTTTGTTTGTAACAGCGTCAATAAATGTTTTAATTTCTTCGTTCGCCAGCGTTTTTCCATCTCTTTTCTTCCTGATCAGATCCTGGACGGACATCATGGCGACCTGGACAAAAACAGGTTTAGAAAGACGCACTGAAAATAATGCTAATGTTTATTCTGCTCATGGTTTCAACGTCATGAGTTTCTGCAGAATCATATCCTCTCTTAAGCCCCACGGACCCGAGCTCGGGTCCGAAAATGCTATATATGTAGCAACAGTGCTATATCTGAAGTGTCATTCATGAAACTATTAATATTCCATACCCATCTGACCGGAGGAAACTTGGCTAACTGACGATACGAAAAAAAAAATGTTTTTCGAAAAAGAAGTCTCACAAGAAGCCTCTAAATGAGCCCATGGCAAAAACGGGCAATTGCTATTTCTGCTCATAACTCACAAAAACGATCATTTATAATTCATACTTTCTGCACAAACAACACATTTTCTGAAAGCTGAGATTCCACAGATTCCATGGGTATACACCCCATCACTACAACTGCGGTCAAGCCAGCCGTCTTTCACTTTTGCGTGGTCAAACCAGCCGCCGTTGCATTTCGAGTGCGCGATTAGTTACAGGTTTACGGTAATGCAATAAAACAAACCTGGGAAGCTGGACGTTTCGTATATGCAGGAACACTTCCGGTGAGGATTTCAAAGTAAAGGATGACATGTGGTTCATTTATATTATTTGCGATTGAGGAAAAGGGTAATTTATGAGAATAATGTTAGGACTTATTGCTTCATAAACTTGTTGCACAAATACTATGAACTACTTTTACTGTGTACTTTTTGAGAATGGCAAAGTCCTCTCCAGAGAACAAGAATGAGCATTTGTGTCAATTTTAATGTGGTCTAAAAAACATTTCTTCCATAAGTAGTTTATGAAACTGCCATGTTTGTACTTAGTACTTCTAGGACTACTTGCACAAATAATATGAACTACTTTTACTGTGTACTTTTGAGTAATTTGAGTTTCAAAGTCCTCTCCAGAGAACAATAATGAGCATTTGTGTCAACTTTAATGTGGTCTAAAAAACATTTCTTCTATAAGTAGTTTATGAAACTGCCATGTTTGTACTTAGTACTTCTAGGACTACTTGCACAAATAATATGAACTACTTTTACTGTGTACTTTTGAGTAATTTGAGTTTCAAAGTCCTCTCCAGAGAACAAGAATGAGCATTTGTGTCAATTTTAATGTGGTCTAAAAAACATTTCTTCCATAAGTAGTTTATGAAACTGCCATGTTTGTACTTAGTACTTCTAGGACTACTTGCACAAATAATATGAACTACTTTTACTGTGTACTTTTGAGTAATTTGAGTTTCAAAGTCCTCTCCAGAGAACAAGAATGAGCATTTTTGTCAACTTTAATGTGGTCTAAAAAACATTTCTTCCATAAGTAGTTTATGAAACTGCCATGTTTGTACTTAAGTACTTCTAGGACTACTTGCACAAATAATATGAACTACTTTTACTGTGTACTTTTGAGTAATTTGAGTTTCAAAGTCCTCTCCAGAGAACAAGAATGAGCATTTGTGTCAATTTTAATGTGGTCTAAAAAACATTTCTTCCATAAGTAGTTTATGAAACTGCCATGTTTGTACTTAGTACTTCTAGGACTACTTGCACAAATAATATGAACTACTTTTACTGTGTACTTTTGAGTAATTTGAGTTTCAAAGTCCTCTCCAGAGAACAAGAATGAGCATTTTTGTCAACTTTAATGTGGTCTAAAAAACATTTCTTCCATAAGTAGTTTATGAAACTGCCATGTTTGTACTTAGTACTTCTAGGACTACTTGCACAAATAATATGAACTACTTTTACTGTGTACTTTTGAGTAATTTGAGTTTCAAAGTCCTCTCCAGAGAACAAGAATGAGCATTTTTGTCAACTTTAATGTGGTCTAAAAAACATTTCTTCCATAAGTAGTTTATGAAACTGCCATGTTTGTACTTAGTACTTCTAGGACTACTTGCACAAATAATATGAACTACTTTTACTGTGTACTTTTGAGTAATTTGAGTTTCAAAGTCCTCTCCAGAGAACAAGAATGAGCATTTGTGTCAATTTTAATGTGGTCTAAAAAACATTTCTTCCATAAGTAGTTTATGAAACTGCCATGTTTGTACTTAGTACTTCTAGGACTACTTGCACAAATAATATGAACTACTTTTACTGTGTACTTTTGAGTAATTTGAGTTTCAAAGTCCTCTCCAGAGAACAAGAATGAGCATTTTTGTCAACTTTAATGTGGTCTAAAAAACATTTCTTCCATAAGTAGTTTATGAAACTGCCATGTTTGTACTTAGTACTTCTAGGACTACTTGCACAAATAATATGAACTACTTTTACTGTGTACTTTTGAGTAATTTGAGTTTCAAAGTCCTCTCCAGAGAACAAGAATGAGCATTTGTGTCAATTTTAATGTGGTCTAAAAAACATTTCTTCCATAAGTAGTTTATGAAACTGCCATGTTTGTACTTAGTACTTCTAGGACTACTTGCACAAATAATATGAACTACTTTTACTGTGTACTTTTGTGTAATTTGAGTTTCAAAGTCCTCTCCAGAGAACAAGAATGAGCATTTTTGTCAACTTTAATGTGGTCTAAAAAACATTTCTTCCATAAGTAGTTTATGAAACTGCCATGTTTGTACTTAGTACTTCTAGGACTACTTGCACAAATAATATGAATTACTTTTAGTGTCTACTTTTTCAGTAATCCAATGGCAAAGTCACTCCTAGAGAATGTATTATTTCCACCACCATGTTTGACTGCTCAACCCTGTCTCCTAAAAAGTACGTTCCCACAGAACTAAACTGCATTCTCAATTACGTTTAGCTAGAAACGTATTTTCTCCCACGTTACGTTTCTTATGAACGTATCTCAAATACGTTTATTTTCTACATATCTTTGCCATTTATTGTCTTGCTTATAATAATGATAATAGTCATTTATAAATATCATTTTAGAGCACACATTTGAAATTAGTAGGCGAGGCTGTAATTTCTCCAGCTGTTACTCTCATGAGCGAGGCAGAAGATAATAGTTTTAACATGCCAAAAAGCTGCTGTGTCGTTTATTGCACCTCAAACATTAAAACAAATCCAGAGTTACGTGTTTCTGTACTTCCTCTAAGAAGAAAGGACAGTAACAGAAGATCTCTGTGACGCCAGATGTGGTGTTGTTAATGCGATATGATATCCGAAAAACATTTCAGTTTAGGATGGCTACCCATAATCCCCAGCTATCGTTTGGGACTACAGTCCCGTTGACAAACCCCGTGATTAATCTTCAACCTCTGGGATTGGATGTTGGAGTGGCAGCGCGCCAAGGTTACGCCGAGCGTCGAGCTCTTTGAAATGGAACGAAACCACGGCAGACTATTCAAAACTGGACTCAAACGCCCCCCCAGAAATACACATGCTGGCTATTGTGTTTCGCAACATGTTCTCTATGGCACGTCTCTACTGGGAATTGTAGTTTTAAAAGACGTTTTCGTTTTTCCAAAAATTAGAAGTTGACAGAATTAAACTGTGTACAGCCCTGGAGGTTTAGGCGATAGGAAACACATTGGTGTGTACACATTTAAAACATATAATTAATAAATGGGTGAAAATTGCTTGTGTCCATAATGCGCAGCATTAATATATAGCATTAATATATACCCACATGACAGCTCATTGTTACTTTGTAATTCTACTCTACTATAATTCAGAGGTTAACCTGGTATTTTTACTCCACTACATTTATTTTAGTTACTTTGCAGATTCTGATTAATGATGTGAAATATAAACAACCCTTAAAGCAGACTTTAGTTACACCTGAGTAAAATTCAGGGAAAGGTGATTGTCAAGTGCCAACAATCAGGAGAGATATTTGATAGTTGGTGCTTGAGAAGACTAAACATTTATCTGCAGAGCTCTATAAAGTATATTAATTACTCGTTATTCTCTACTAATAGTTAATTAAAGACTGTATATAATTGCTATGTTTGCACATCCCTTTCAAGATTTCAAGATTTTCTAAGGTTTATTGACATATCATATACACAACTAGTGTAGTTATGCAATGAATGAAAAACTTGGGTCACAGGTTCCTCAACAGTGCATTACAAGACATCTATCAATATGTGTGTATACCTCCACCATTAAACTGTCACATTCTGCACATTTCTTATTCTATCTTCATACATAAGAGTATAATTAATGTGTATAATATCAGTTAAAATAAGTGCTTCAACATAGTTAACATTGCAGGAAAGCAATATATTAGACGTTAAGTACTTTGTCAGGCTTAATATTTATCTGTAGATAGATATCCCCAAAGCTTTTTTCTTATTTGAAAGAAGACCTTAACCTAAAGTATTCTTTAACGTGTTAATAAAGGTTAATTAGTTTGTCTGTTTTGCACATCCTCATATTAATATCTTTGTACATCGTGCACTAAACTGTTTTATTGTAGAGATCACTTACAGTATCTTCTTGATTTTTTTATATTCTATATTTCTATCAATGACCTTCTACTTTCCCCCTATGAAAGTATATACTCTTAATATTTCTTTCATCAAATAACATTATTCAACAAAAATAACATTATTCAACAAAAATAATTCAATAACGTGCTTTAACCACTAGGCGGTGCACACAAGGTACACACAGCATACTAATAATAACTTTGTATTATTAGTAGGGCTGTCAGTCGATTAAAATAGTTAATCGCGATTAATCGCAAATTAATCGCACATTTTTGATCTGTTCTAAATGTACCTTAGAGGAATATTTTTCAAGTTTTTAATACTCTTATCAACATATGAGTGGACAAATATGCTTTATGCTTATGTTTATTATCATTTGAACAATGACAAATATTCTCATGAATATTAAACACAACAACCTCTGAACATTACAAATATTCGCCTCAATTCAACCTGGAACCTCTCTCATACAATAATACTGTGTGTGTGTGTGTGTGTGTGTGTGTGTGTGTGTGTGTGTGTGTGTGTGTGTGTGTGTGTGTGTGTGTGTGTGTGTGTGTGTGTGTGTGTGTGTGTGTGTGTGTGTGTGTGTGATGGATCGTTGGAGCTATGTGCAACTCAAGGCATATGCTCGAACGGGAGCTGCCTGGACGCTGCAATCATGTTGCGCGCACTATCCGTGCTGAGTGTGCTGACTTTTCGTACAATGTCCCACTGTCTGGCTTCCTGCATAAAGTCAAGTGCTCGGCGCAGTTGTGGCGAAATGTCGCTCCTCTGTTTTCATTTAAACAGCTCCTTATATCCGTTAGCGCAGCTAGCTAGCACCAGATGCTAACAACAACAATGCACGTAAGGTCTCTCTCTCGCTCGCTTGGGCCACACACACACACACACACACACACACACACACACACACACACACACACACACACACACACACACACACACACACACACACACACACACACACACACACACACACACACACACACACACACACAAACCACACACTTATCTGGAGAACATTCCTGAGTAAACCATGTGCGGCCAGCTTTCCAGTCATGTTTCCTCCACACTATCAATTACTATAAAAACATCTTCCCTCTCTGTACGTTGATTTATTTTTTGCCTGCCGGTGAGCGTGGAAGTGTGGTCTGCCACAAGCGGGCGGCAGGAGCGGGGCTGTCAGCATCAGCTTGTAGATGGTATTTTAAACTCGATGCGCTCTGAAACTACGGGGCGGCTGAGGAAAAAAAATACACATGCGTTAACGCGTTAAAATAATTAGTGGCGTTAAATTTTTTTTGCGTTAACGCGTTATTAACGCGTTAACTTGACAGCCCTAATTATTAGTGTAGGACACTTGTGTATAACATCTGAAGATGTGTAGTTTTATTCGTGTTTTTACATAATTTTACAGGATATTGCTATACTATTTCTCATGCTTTACTTCTATACATTAATATCTGATTTGTAAAACATCACAGAAAGCCATATCCGTCATTTAATGGTAAGCTATTGAAATTGTGATTCCATAGATGTGTCTCCCATCACCCAAATCCCCTGACTATTCTCTCAACTCAGTATTTACATTCTTATATTCAAAGAAAATCAGTAATATCTTTAAAAACTACAAGTCCTTTTCTATCAGCTGTGCACCGTTATGGTGTAAATATAACCTATCTACCAATTGGATCAAATATAAAAGTCAGCCGAATTAGTATTGATACTGCAAGGAGACGTATTTTGTGAAAAGAAATGCAAGGTGTTGTTTAATTGTTGATATATTTATGATCCACGTCACATATTCAGTTTTGGCGGCAGTTCTCCTGTTTGTCAAAGGTCTTCTCATCAGGGCTCTATAAATAAAGAACTACAGCAGATCTGTAATATTTAATGCAGCCGAACTGTGTATTACAATTCAGTTATGTGATGACTTCCAAAGAGAAAAGCAAGAACACTCGGAATAAAGTATTATTATTATTTATTTATTTTTTCGGATATCATATCGCATTAACATCATATCCCAACATGCATTGCGGCTAAACATCCAATCAACGAGCTTCAAGCTGAGGATCTTGTGTAATCTGTTCAGTGGGTTTGTGGTGTGTATCGCTCGAAATGTCCCTTATAGGCCTACGTCTGTTTCCGGTGACTTTATTTACGGCTAAAAAGCCCAAGATTATAGAATTAAACGAATAAATAAAAACAAGGATAATTGTGTGTTATTTTTGAGTAAATAAGGAAAAAAAGATTTTCAAAAATACAGATTTCAGTATTTTGAGGCTCTAAGCCCCATTTCTTTTCCTCACAGACGGGAAAAAAAGTCAGACATTATACGATTTAAAATAAAAAGATAAAACACTGGCATGTAATTTACGTTAGAATAAATAGAATGGTTTTGAATAATAGATGAGAGTAAAATCTCCGTCACTTTACAGCCCCGCCCACTTTTGGGGAAACCAACGCTGTCATTTGAACGGCGATCAAGCCTGAAGCCACAGAGATCTTCTGTTACTGTCCTTTCTTCTTAGAGGAAGTACAGAAACACGTAACTCTGGATTTGTTTTAATGTTTGAGGTGCAATAAACGACACAGCAGCTTTTTGGCATGTTAAAACTATTATTTTCTGTCTCGCTCATGAGAGTAACAGCTGGAGAAATTACAGCCTCGTCTACTGATTTCAAATGTGTGCTCTAAAATGATATTTATAAATGACTATTATCATTATTATAAGCAAGACAATAAATGGCAAAGATATGTAGAAAATAAACGTATTTAAGATACGTTCATGAGAAACGTAACGTGGGAGAAAATATGCTTCTTGAAGATATGTAGAAAATAAACGTATTTGAGATACGTTCAAAACGAACGTAACGTGGGAGAAAATACGTTTCTTGCTAAACGTAATTGAGAATGCAGTTTAGTTCTGTGGGAACGTAATTTTTAGGAGACAGGGTTGGGCAGTTTCATAAACTACTTATGGAAGAAATGTTTTTTAGACCACATTAAAGTTGACACAAATGCTCATTCTTGTTCTATGGAGGGAATTTTGCCATTCTCAAAAAGTACACAGTAAAAGTAGTTCATATTATTTGTGCAAGTAGTCCTAGAAGTACTAAGTACAAACATGGCAGTTTCATAAACTACTTATGGAAGAAATGTTTTTTAGACCACATTAAAGTTGACACAAATGCTCATTCTTGTTCTCTGGAGAGGACTTTGAAACTCAAATTACTCAAAAGTACACAGTAAAAGTAGTTCATATTATTTGTGCAAGTAGTCCTAGAAGTACTAAGTACAAACATGGCAGTTTCATAAACTACTTATGGAAGAAATGTTTTTTAGACCACATTAAAGTTGACACAAATGCTCATTCTTGTTCTCTGGAGAGGACTTTGAAACTCAAATTACTCAAAAAGTACACAGTAAAAGTAGTTCATATTGTTTGTGCAAGTAGTCCTAGAAGTACTAAGTACAAACATGGCAGTTTCATAAACTACTTATGGAAGAAATGTTTTTTAGACCACATTAAAGTTGACAAAAATGCTCATTCTTGTTCTCTGGAGAGGACTTTGAAACTCAAATTACTCAAAAGTACACAGTAAAAGTAGTTCATATTATTTGTGCAAGTAGTCCTAGAAGTACTAAGTACAAACATGGCAGTTTCATAAACTACTTATGGAAGAAATGTTTTTTAGACCACATTAAATTTGACACAAATGCTCATTCTTGTTCTCTGGAGAGGACTTTGAAACTCAAATTACTCAAAAGTACACAGTAAAAGTAGTTCATATTATTTGTGCAAGTAGTCCTAGAAGTACTAAGTACAAACATGGCAGTTTCATAAACTACTTATGGAAGAAATGTTTTTTAGACCACATTAAAATTGACACAAATGCTCATTCTTGTTCTCTGGAGAGGACTTTGAAACTCAAATTACTCAAAAGTACACAGTAAAAGTAGTTCATATTATTTGTGCAAGTAGTCCTAGAAGTACTAAGTACAAACATGGCAGTTTCATAAACTACTTATGGAAGAAATGTTTTTTAGACCACATTAAAGTTGACACAAATGCTCATTCTTGTTCTCTGGAGAGGACTTTGAAACTCAAATTACTCAAAAGTACACAGTAAAAGTAGTTCATATTATTTGTGCAAGTAGTCCTAGAAGTACTAAGTACAAACATGGCAGTTTCATAAACTACTTATGGAAGAAATGTTTTTTAGACCACATTAAAGTTGACACAAATGCTCATTCTTGTTCTCTGGAGAGGACTTTGAAACTCAAATTACTCAAAAGTACACAGTAAAAGTAGTTCATATTATTTGTGCAAGTAGTCCTAGAAGTACTAAGTACAAACATGGCAGTTTAATAAACTACTTATGGAAGAAATGTTTTTTAGACCACATTAAAGTTGACACAAATGCTCATTCTTGTTCTCTGGAGAGGACTTTGAAACTCAAATTACTCAAAAAGTACACAGTAAAAGTAGTTCATATTGTTTGTGCAAGTAGTCCTAGAAGTATTAAGTACAAACATGGCAGTTTCATAAACTACTTATGGAAGAAATGTTTTTTAGACCACATTAAAGTTGACACAAATGCTCATTCTTGTTCTATGGAGGGAATTTTGCCATTCTCAAAAAGTACACAGTAAAAGTAGTTCATAGTATTTGTGCAACAAGTTTATGAAGCAATAAGTCCTAACATTATTCTCATAAATTACCCTGTTCCTCAATCGCAAATAATATAAATGAACCACATGCCATCCTTTACTTTGAAATCCTCACCGGAAGTGTTCCTCTGTGGGATTTTCTGTAGCTTTAAAGTAGTCAAATATATAATACTGCACATACGAAACGTCCAGCTTCCCCGGGTTGTTTTTATTGCATTACCGTAAACCTGTAACTAATCGCGCACTCGAAATACAGGGGCGGCTGGTTTGACCACGCAAAAGTGAAAGACGGCTGGCTTGACCGCAGTTCACTACAGGCACAACATTAACCGAGCTAGCAGCCAGAACATAGCAAGTAAACAATATCAGTTTTCAAATCCATGACAATAATTAGGTCTTACCTTGGCTGTTTTGTGATCAAAAGTTGTGTTCAAAGGAATAAAAACGCTGCTCAAGGTTAATCCAATGTCTCTTGTCACTTTAAAATGATTACTGATAATCAATCCTTTCATTCACGGCAGAAGAGTAGGCCCAACGATTAACAGTCCGTGGCTTCAGCTGCGGGAGATGCAGTTTACGCATAGCTCCCTCTCCGCAGGCGTAACGTATTTACGTATTTTGAAACTGCCACTCGATTCGATTGGCTCTAACGATTCAAAAAATGTGTCAATCACCCAAATCGACCAATGGGTTCCAGATAGGGTTGCCAACCGTCCCGTATTAGCCGGGACGCCCCGTATTTGAGCCAAAAGGGGCGTGTTCCGTACGGGACTTTGTTTGTCCCGGACTCCCGTGTAAAGGGAAAAAGAAAAAATATTTTCTGTTTGCGCGCAATGCAGTGTGTCTGGCTGCGTGCCTGTGTGTTTGTGTGCTGTATGCGAAGGGCGCTAGGACCGCTCAGTTGACACGGCAGGCACAATGCTCGCACGTGTGTGTGTGTGAGATTTTCTCCGGTGGGCCGCGGGCGGTGGGCGCGGCATCATTGTTTGTGTGGCATGTCAGCCTGTTCAGTCGTGTGGGAAAATGAGCGCTGCCGGTGGAGGAGGTGATAATGAAAGAGGAGAAGAGAGAGAGGATGTGGTTCTGGGCCCTGGCCCTTCTAAAAAGAAAAGACTTGTGTCTTACAACAAACAGTAGGAAGAAAAACACAGTTGGGTAAAGCCCGTGAGTGGAGATCTGTCTCGGGTCTTCTGCACCTTGTGTGGGAGGGAGTTTTCAATAGGTCACGGTGGAGAAAACGACCTGAAACAGCATGCTGGCACAGAAATGCACAAGCGACCAACACAAAATAAAGGTGCATCAAATATAACTAAATTATTCGGCAGTTCAACTGCAGAACAAGACAAAGTTGCTGCATGTGAGGTAACATCAGTGTATCACACAGCTAAGCATGGTTTGAGTTACAACAGCATGGACTGCAGTAATAAGCTGGCAAGTGCCATGTTTAGTGATTCGAACACTGCAAAGAAAATGCAATGTGGAAGAACAAAGGCTGAGATGATAACAGCCAATGTGCTTGGGACTCCCAGCAGCTTCTACTGAAGCCTTCCGAGTAAATCGCCAGAACGCCGACACCTCCTCATCTCCACCGCTCCCATGTTTTATTTTGTGTTGCCATAAGTTAGTCTCTCTGCGTTTCTGCGCTGGGCTAATGCTAATGCTAATAATGCTAATAATGCTAATGCGAGGATAATAAAATGGCGGCTTCACAAAACGTTTTGGGAGTTTTACGGGGCGTGGTTTGCAATCCGCCCAGCCAATCAGAAATATAGCTATTTTCTCACAAGAGAGCCGCACGAAAGTCCCTGCTAGAGAGCAGGGGCTTTCGTGGGGGTAAAAAGGTTCTCATGAACTAATTTTAGTTCCGGCTCTTTTTGGTGTGAACGCGACAAAAGAGTTCTCATGAACTAAGTTCTAATTAACCTTTGTGGGAAAAGTACTGCGGTGTGAATGCGCCTATTGGACATCGTATTTCAGGACTCTCCGTCGGAAGATAGTGATCTCGTCACGCATAAAGGGGACAGTAATGACTCTGATTATGAACCTCCGTCACCGGAAAGGTATGTAATCTCTCTGTTTGTATCTATTGCTTATTTATTTGGTGTAAGAGTATTCATCTGTTTCTATCTTTTTGTTATTCATTTGGTGTAAGAGTTTATTCATCTATATTAATTTCACACACGTGACAATAACACAACGGCATCCATCTTGTGATATAATGTTCTTTCACACACTCAACAACAAACACAGAAGATGGATGCCGTTTCTTGTTCTTGAAATAAACAAGACGTATACATGTTGAATTTAACACGGTATTACATTTCATTTAGCTGACGCTTTTATCCAAAGCGACTTACAATTATTACGTATTATATATATATACACAAATGCATACATAATATGTATATACATATATAAATATATGACAGACGGAATATTATTAAATATTGAAAAGATTATATGAACCCCGTCTCACATAATTTACACGGTATACATTTTGAGTGATATCATGTTATTTCACACACTCAAAATTGATGTTCTGCTGTTGTTGTAGAGAAATTATTTCTGATTTGAGTTACATTTTTGAAAGTACAAGCCAGAGAATTAATCTATTTATTTTTTCCACATTTGTTTTCACAGTGAGGAAGGCGATGAGGAGATGGCTTCTGGATGCCCGAGTATTATGGGGAAGATGCCACCAAGGTCAGGAGGTGCTGCAGGAGGTGCTCTGATGCTGGCAACAGAAGAAGACACCTGTGTACTGCAGGAAGTGTCAGGTCCCTCTGCTTCACTACCAAAAAGAACTGTTACAGGGCATGGCATGACTTACTGGAGTAATACTGTAACATTCAGGGTTTGTATAAAGTTGTATAAACCCTAACCCTAATTTTTTTTAAATAAATCTGCTCCAGTTAGAGTCAAATGTTTCCTAAGTTTCCTAATTTTTATTGTGCAAGTAACATGCATCTCATGCAAAGAGGGAACTTCCCACACACACACCGCACAGACACAAACACACTTAATTATTTTTTTACAATAATTATTATTATTTTATTTTTTATGGAATGAATACCTATAGTGATAATTAAATGTTATACAATGATTTTTACAGTCTGGTACTTGAAAAAGGTTAAATGGCACTGATGGAACCAAATGTACCCAAATGTGCCCAAAGCTTAGTCCGCTTGGACCTTTTTTTGCTAAACCTCTCTAAAAAGGTCAATTCTCACTTGTTTTGCCTCAATCTTGATACAGGGTACTTATTATATGTTATACTTTGGATTCCTAAAGCTTTTAGGCTACTAACCCATCATTCAAGGGTGGTTTTCACTATAAGTAATGGGTTTTATTTGGGCGGAGACAAGAATTTACACTTTTTGACTACGTTCCATCTGGATTTACTCTGACACTGAAACATCTTTATTGATTCTGACACTTCTACAACCAAATCACAAATGTGACCTTGCTTTGATAAAAGAAATTATTCATATAACCCTTTTAGAAGTTAAGTTATAGTCCTTTGTTTTGGGCATGTCATTTTCAAGCCTGAAACCTGAAAAACAGGCTTGGGGCCCCTCCGGTATCATTCGATTGGACTACGCAAATTAGTCATTCGAGACAAAAATGTCCACTGCAAAATGCTTTGATAAAAACATTATATTAAAAGGTTTTTTTCACAACTTTTTTGGGTTCAATCTTTAAAGCAACTTCCTCCCTAATAGAAAATACCAAAAATGTAATCATTTTCAGGATTTTAACCCTTTAAATGCCATTTTGAAAACATGAAACCGCTGGTTTTTTTCATGATGAAAACAGAAAATGAGTTATTTTCCAAAAAATACATATCTGGGGACTGGCTCTTTTTTTATAACAGTCTTGGATATGTCAAAGATTAGCAACAAAATGGATTTTTTTGCAATATTAGTTTTTGCACAAAATCAGATTGAACAAAAAAGTTACAAATTAGTCATTCGGGACAAAAATGTCCACTTCCAAAAACTGCTCTAAAATGACAACAGATTAATATTTTTTTTAACTTTTTGGGGTTAAATCTTTCAATCAACTTCAGTCCTGATCAAAAATACCACATGTTAAATTATGTTCAGGATTTTAACCCTTGAACTGCCAGTTTGAAAACATGAATTTGACAGAATCAGATTAAACATAAAACTCACACATTAGCCACTCGCGGACAAAAATGTCCCATCCACTCCCATTATAACCACATCTTTTGATCTCTACGCCATACCGGTATAAAATCATGCATTTTGTAATGTCAGGGTTTTATATTGGAGGAAAATACTTACATTTGACCTTTTTATTCTATATCACCAGATGTGATTTTACCATTGAATTACATGCTTGTCATTTCTTGGTTTCTTTGCCTGTTGTATAATGGGGCCCTGACAGCCATTGGAATACATGTATGCAACTAATATGATGTTGGTGTGTTGGTATGGATGTGGAAGAGTGGTATCAGCTGAGAAATGTGTGTGTGTGTGTGTGTGTGTGTGTGTGTGTGTGTGTGTGTGTGTGTGTGTGTGTGTGTGTGTGTGTGTGTGTGTGTGTGTGTGTGTGTGTGTGTCTGGATGTACAGTGTGTGTGCACAGAGACAACAATATACAGTAGATTTGGTTTACAGCAAGTCGCAGTTTTCGCCTCATATTTTTCTTTCTTTCTCTCTCTCTCTCACTCCAAAACTCATACACACTCTTACATATTAAACCTCCTTATACCTTGTATGTGTGTGAGTGATTGTGTGTGAGAATGAGACAGGAGTAAGTGTGCTCTCATGGCGTTTTGTTTTTCATTTGTGCTGTTTCATGTGTCTTTGAGGTAAACAGATGTATGATCTTGACCCAGCTTGACCTCGATGTTTTGAATTGTTTGGAACTTCAAAGTCCTTTGATAATGTCTCTTTAGCAAACAGACATACACAGCCATACATACACTCCTTGAAGTAAATAAAAACACCTGGCTGCAAATCCAAAGCTTCGTTTGGCTGGATGGTCATTTCATTCCTGTGATACGCAACAAGCAGTAAGATGAAGAGGAGCTTCTCTGTGGGACAAGAGGTCTCATGCAGCCCGTAACTTCAGCTGCAGGACTCATCCTCTGAAACAGAAACACCCTGAGAAGGAGAATCTGGTGTGGATCTGAACTGTGCTTGAAAGGAGTCAGCACAAGGATAAAACACTTTTTTGCCAAATAGTTTGCCAAACAGTTCATTTATCAGATGGGGGCAGAGAAGAAGGAACAATTCTGCCCCGAATCCCACGTTGATACAGAGGAATCGATGAGGTCCTTTGCTGAGGAGGTTGAGGAGCTGCTGAGGAACTGCTGAGGAACAACAAGATGTTGATGAGGTTGAGATGTATGAAGGACTACAAAACCTTTTGGATGAAAAAAGCCTGATGCTCACTAAAGTGCTTAGTGATCCCCTCCTCAATCACACCACAAAGGGGATGATAGCACCAGAGATTGCCACAGGAGTAACAAGAATATTCGTTGCGCCGCCACGTGAAGCCATGCTTAGAGAAATGATCAGATGCTTGTGGTGGAGTCTGATCGTTCTTCGTCTGACCCTTCCCCTGAAAGTGGAGAGGACACAGAGGATCCCATCCCGTAGCTGCGCTACATTCCTCTGCACGATCCTATCCAATGTTTGCTCAAACATCTGTGGCATCAACATCCCTCCAGTTTGCCACCGAACGTCCCCCATGCAGGTGTGTCATGTCGACAATACTGCTGATGATCTCAGGGGTAAAGAATAAATCAAAGAAGGATTCCACGTCATGAATTCTTATTTATGCCACTCATAATGGCATAACGCGTGGGCCCTGAAACCAAACCTCTGGCAGCAGGAATGTAGCGCGGCGTTTCCTCGTGAGAGGGAAACCAGATTTGAAAATGTTTTGATGTCCACCCACTGCCATGACGGACACGATCCTATCCAATGTTTGCTCAAACATCTGTGGCATCAACATCCCTCCAGTTTGCCACCGAAAGTCCCCCATGCAGGTGTGTCATGTTGACAATCAAATCAAATCAAATTTTATTTATAGAGCACATTTAAAAACGATTTTGGTCGAGCCAAAGTGCTGTATATGTAATTTAAACACATAAAAACACATTACATCACAATAAAACACAATAAATCACAACAGATAAAACAACACATGGAACAGTCAGGAATCGTGACCCCACTCTAACTAGAAGGCCGGAGAGAAGTAGTGTGTCTTCAGTGTGGATTTAAAAGCCCCTAGGGTCTGGGCCGACCTCACATAGAGGGGCAGAGTGTTCCAGAGCCTGGGGCCAGCTGCTGCGAAGGCTCGGTGCCCTCTGGTTTTGAGCCTGGTCTTAGGCATTACCAGCAGCAGCTGGTCAGCTGACCTTAAGGCTCTGCCTGAGGTGTAGCGCTGGAGGAGTATATAGGCCGGAGCCAACCCATTTAGTGCTTTAAAAACAAATAAAAGGATTTTAAAATCAATTCTGAACCGGACTGGAAGCCAGTGTAGTGAGGCCAGAATTGGGGTGATGTGGTCACGCTTTTTGTGGCCAGTCAGGAGACGTGCAGCTGCGTTTTGGACTAGCTGCAGGTGTTTAATAGATGCCTGGTCCATACCCACATACAGAGCGTTACAATAGTCCAGTCTTGAGGTCACAAAGGCGTTAATAACCCTTTCCAGGTCTTTAAAAGATAAATACGACTTGGTTTTAGCCAATAGTCTTATTTAAAAAAAGCAGGATTTTACTACGGTGCTGACCTGCTTGTCGAATTTAAAAGTGCTATTGAAGGTCACTCCAAGGTTCATGACAGAGGGGAGGATGTTTTTACTGAGGGAGCCCAGAATATCAACCGACAATACTGCTGATGATCTCAGGGGTTAAGAATAAATCAAAGAAGGATTCCACGTCATGAATTCTTATTTATGCCACTCGTAATGGCATAACGCGTGGGCCCTGAAACCAAACCTCTGGCAGCAGGAATGTAGCGCGACGTTTCCTCGTGAGAGGGAAACCAGATTTGAAAATGTTTTGATGTCCACCCACTGCCATGACGGACACGATCCTCCGGATAGGATAGTGCAGAGCAATGTAGCGCAGCTACGGGATGGGATCCTCTGTGTCCTCTCCACTTTCAGGGGAAGGGTCGGACGAAGAAGGATCAGACTCCACTACAAACTCCACATCAGATTCTCCTTCTCATGTTTGGCAAAAAAGTGTTTTATCCTTGTGCTGACTCCTTTCAAGCACAGTTCAGATCCACACCAGATTCTCCTTCTCAGGGTGTTTCTGTTTCAGAGGATGAGTCCTGCAGCTGAAGTTAGGGGCTGCATGAGACCTCTTGTCCCACAGAGAAGCTCCTCTTCATCTTACTGCTTGTTGCGTATCACAGGAATGAAATGACCATCCAGCCAAACTACACATATTTGAAGCTTTGGCTTTGCAGCCAGGTGTTTTTATTTACTTCAAGGAGTGTATGTATCGCTGTGTATGTCTGCTTGACATTATCAAATGACTTTGAAGTTCATACAATTCAAAACATCGAGGTCAAGCTGGGTCAAGATCATACATCTGTTTACCTCAAAGACACATGAAACAGCACAAATGAAAAACAAAACGCCATGAGAGCACACTTACTCCTGTCTCATTCTCACACACAATCACTCACACACATACAAGGTATAATATGTAAGAGTGTGTATGAGTTTGGGAATGAGGGAGTGAGAGAGAGAGAGAAAGAAAGAAAGATATGAGGTGAAAACTGCGACTTGCTGTAAACCAAATCTACTGTATATTGTTGTCTCTGTGCACACACACACACACACACACACACTGTACCACACACACACACACACACACACACACACACACACACACACACACACACACACACACACACACACACACACACACACACACACACACACACACACACACACACACACACACACACAGTTCTAAACTGTATTAAAGTAAACATGTATTATTTGGGACTGTTTTAAAGTAATCCTATATATATATAAACCTTCTTACTTACACTCAATGATCCAGATACCCTGCCACACACACTTCCTCTCATCAGCACACACACATACACTTCCCCCCCACCAGCACGCACATGTTCTTTTTCAAGGTTCTTTCTGGGGCCAGTATAATCTCAAGCACCAATATATCTGTGTACAATGTTTGATACTAATATCTCTGTGTACAATGTTTGATACTAATATCTCTGTGTACAATGTTTGATACTAATATCTCTGTGTACAATGTTTGATACTAATATCTCTGTGTACAATGTTTGATACTAATATATCTGTGTACAATGTTTGATACTAATATCTCTGTGTACAATGTTTGATACTAATATATCTGTGTACAATGTTTGATACTAATATATCTGTGTACAATGTTTGATACTAATATATCTGTGTACAATGTTTGATACTAATATATCTGTGTACAATGTTTGATACTAATATCTCTGTGTACAATGTTTGATACTAATATCTCTGTGTACAATGTTTGATTGTTTTGGGAAAGAATAGTTTGTGTGAAATCTTCCTTGAGAAATTAAAGGAGTGAAGTTAGGTGGAAGATAAAAAGTGATTCTGACCTTGACTAGTTCCGAGGCTCTCACGCTTCACTTAGGAGTAAAATGGGACGGAAGAGCCGACCCACATCTCCGCCCCAAAAATGTCCATATATACTGTTGTTTATTCATGCAAAATGCCCCCTGTTTCTGACTGGCTGGTCCCGATACCTGTATCGCACGGCAGTGGAGCTGGGAGCCCAGAGTGCTCTGTTACAGGGCACTCTGTATTTCGTATTGTGTTTTTTACCATTAAAATCAGATTATTGTTATAACTTTTATGCCGGTGTTTTGAACTCCTTCTCTTATTAAATCTGACCAGGCTCATCTAACGGACGGCGCGGAGCAGAGGTGGGCTTTAAGCCACCACTACTGTGTTTGTTCACACACACACACACACACACACACACACACACACACACACACACACACACACACACACACACACACACACACACACACACACACACACACACACACACACACACACACACACACACACACACACACACACACACACACACACACACACACACACACACACACACACACACACACACACACACACACACACACACACACTTCAGCTGATACCACTCTTCCACATCCATACCAACACACCTACATCATATTAGTTGCATCCATGTATTCCAATGGCTGGCAGGGCCCCATTATACAACAGGCAAAGAAACCAAGAAATGACAAGCATGTAATTCAATGGTAAAATGTCACATCTGGTTTTTACAGTAAAAAGGACAAATTGAACTATTTTCCTCCAATATAAAATCCTGACATTACAAAATGCATGATTTTATACCGGTATGGCGGAGAGATCAAAAGATGTGGTTATAATGGGAGTGGATGGGACATTTTTGTCCGCGAGTGGCTAATGTGTGAGTTTTTTGTTTAATCTGATTCTGTGCAAAAACTAATTATCAACCAAAATCAATGTTGTTGCTAATCTTTGACATATCCAAGACTCTGTTAAAAAAAAAGCCGACCCCCCCCAACATTTATCATATGGAAAATAACTGCCTTTTTGTGCATGTTTTTCATAGAAAACGCAAATTCATGTTTTCAAACTGGCAGTTCAAGGGTTAAAATCCTGAACATAATTTAACATGTGGTATTTTTGATCAGGACTGAAGTTGATTGAAAGATTTAACCCCAAAAAGTTTTTTAAAATATTAATTTGTTGTCATTTTAGAGCAGTTTTTGGAAGTGGACATTTTCTATTAGGGTGGAAGTTGCTTTAAAGATTGAACCCAAAAAGGTTGTGAAAAAAACCTTTTAATATAATGTTTTTATCAAAGCATTTTGCAGTGGACATTTTTGTCTCAAATGACTAATTTGCGTAGTCGATTTGTTACACAGTGAATTAAAGACCGATTTCAAAAATTGAAATTGGAATTCCAAAATAGATCGAGAAAATAGCCTTGTTACAAAAAATCAGGCCATTTGCAGCAACACAACCAAAGTTATTGCAAAATGACACACACACACACACACACACACACACACACACACACACACACACACACACACACACACACACACACACACACACACACACACACACACACACACACACACACACACACACACACACACACACACACACACACACACACACACATTTGAATACTTCCACAAATTATATTACATAAGACAGGGAATCCAATATATCGGGGCTAAGCAGCACAGAACACTTAGGGGAACACATAGCATCTCCCTCTCCACATGGCTAAGCTGCCAATAATAGCTGAAACAGAGCAATATTTGGCAATTTGTTTGGCTTTTCTCTTTGACATTCCAGCAATTCTCAGACCAATCATGGTGCACACACACACACACACACACACACACACACACACACACACACACCCAGCAGCGTACCTGTTCCCAGTAGATTCAGACTGAGTTTTCTCACGATGAAACAGTCACAGGTCAAGAGTCCGTCGGCCAATAGGAGAGCAAGGAGGAGGGCAGCCAATCAGGAGGCAGCTCTGGTTTACTCAGTGTCCACAAAACCACGCGGGAGTAAATTGAGTCCTGTCACTGCGAATAACAGCGTTTCCCTTTAAACTGAATTAAATCTCTGAAGTCATGACCTGTTTCAGTTTTTGTGGATTCGTTTTAATTAAATACATATAAAAAAAAAAAAAAAATTAAAGGGAAGAAAGCAAATTAAAATACAATTAAAATAATAAAATATTTGTTTTTGATAAAACATAAAATCTGCAAACAAAAGATAACCCTCAAATATCAAAATATATATGATTAATATATACAAATAACAATATATATTATTCAAAAGAAATATGCCTAAATGAAATGGGGTAGAACGCCATTTTGTTTAATCTTTAAGTCACTAAATGTTGTTGATTTACTTTCCTTTCAGAGAACTTTGCCATTTAAATTGGAGTATAGGACAAAATGATATCATGAATTTGATGGTATAACAGATGCTTGTATATCCCTTAAGCCCTGCTGCATTTTAGGGGCGCGTTTTCACTTTATGTATATATAATAAATGCTATTTTAATTCTAAATGTTTGTGTGTATTTATATATTATTTCTGTGTGTAGTGGAGGGTGCGTTTCCTTGTGCAATCCTGTATTATATATAATGATAATAAAGCTGGACCTTGAACCAGCGACCCTCATCTCCGTGAGCCGGAAAAGGTGGAAAAATCATAAAAGAAAGATTAAAACAAGCGACACACTGCCTTTGCATAACGACTGTATACAGTATTTCATTTTACATTGTTGGCTATTATATATATATGTATTTTTTCTTATTTTTGCATTTTACTTTACTTTTATGTCTTTTGCGATATTATATTTCCTTTTATGTCGTAAAACGGCTGTAGGAGCCTGAGGTTTAACATCTTTATTGTGCAAATTACAATCATGCTGCACCTTAAAAGACTGAAAACAAACAAGTTGCAGCTTGTAAATCACTACATATGTTCTCTATGATTGTAAAATAATGACACAGTATAATATGTGTTAGGGAAATGATTGTCCTAGACTCCTAGATATGACGTACATGACCAACCCTGACGTCTGTTTATCTCCTTCGTGTGTTCAGCGATCTCCAGGAGGGTGTGCGAGGGTGAAAGGGTGAACGGAGAGAGCTGTGGGGTGAAGGAAGAGTATCCTCAGAGGTGATAGGGGGGGTGAAGGGCGGTGGAGACTCCTCCGTTTGTCTCCCATAATCAAGACATTCCTCAGGCGGGTGCAGTGATAGATTTGCAAGGTTTTCTGAGCGATGTGTTGTGTCTTTCTCTTGTTTTGATTCCTCTTGTTGCTTGTCCTTGGCAGAGGGAACAGATTGATGACGTAGGCAGTAGAATACGTTAGAGATAAACAATTTCACTCCTGACTTGTTCAGGCAAACTCCATTTGCCTTAAAAAGATGTCTGCGGTCCCAGAAAAAGTTAAAGTTGTCAATATAATTGACAGAATGGTCAATACAGACAGTTGAAAGCCAGGTGTTCAGTGCAAACAATCTGCTGAATCTCTCAAAAGAGAGAGAAGAAGGAGGAAAGTGGGCCCGAGATAAGGCAACTCCCTCTCCCTGCTCTTTTCATTCCCAAGACAGGATCACAGAATATTTCCTTTGAATGTCCGACTACACAATGTAACTCACATGACTGTGTTGTGTTTCCTGTGTTTTTAAGCAAAGGCTTGTGGGCGTGGAACGTCTATCCAGAGACGGGGTACCAGCGGTTCCAGGTCTCACAGCGGATGGTAAGAATAACACTCAACACCATTGCAAATGTACTCCCAGAAATGTGGTGTTTCACTAAAGGACAGTTAAAGAATGATCCTATGTGTACCACAGGGACACCCAATTACAAAGGTCCCAGTACAGGGGTCACTAGATGCTCATATATAGAACCAGGTCCAGCTGTAATTAAGTCACCAGGAAGTTATGTAGATTCTTTAAAGAGTGCCCTAATCACTCCACCTAAACAAACTAAAACCAATTCTAATTCTGCAATAAGTTTAATGTTAGATTATGCACATGAATGCAATGTTAGCAACTGTTGGCTGTGTCAAAATATGCCAGAGTCCATGCACTCTCCCATGTTCAGCCCAATTCCTTTCACAAAAGCTGACTACAGTTTAGTTAGCTGGAATGATATAGCATCCCGAATTAGTGATGAGGCAGATGATTGTTACATCCCTTCTTACCCCATAGGCTCTAAGCAACCTTTAAGTTACGAGGGCTTAATCTCGCTCATTGTTGACACAGTAAATAAGGATTACCTACCAGACGGTTTCAAACGATTAATGGTCCTAAGACTTATATATGTCAAGAAATACATTAACCTAGTTTTTGAATACAGATTCCAATTAGCTCTAGTCCAGACTAATTGTTCAGCTAACTATACGAGTCCAACATGTTTACCTCAACCACACACACCATCTTTGTTGGTTGAAGCCTTGGTAACAGTCGTACCCTGGTTTGGCTCCCGAACAGTGGACTCAGTTAAAGTTAAAATACATGACTGTTCGCTGCCGTTACCCCTAGGTAAGTCCCCTACACGTGACTGTTCAGTTTATATTCCCCCAGTTGTGGTGCATGAGTGGAAGAATGTGTCCATCTGCTTCCAGAACGGAGGAGGGTTTCTACCCTCTCACGATGTGGGCCACAGCGACTGTAACACCGTAATAAAGGTAAAATTAACCAGAACTCCCCTCCCAGAGAGAGTTTACTTGGTTTGTGGGGATAGAGCCTACGGTTGCGTGCCTTATGACACTTTTGATGGCACCTGTTATCTAGCATATCTAATCCCTTTGATCCGTAAAGTAGAGACTGATAAGATTGCAGCAATACTCCCCTCCCAACACAGAAATCGTAGGAGCGAGATTGGTTAAACTTGCTGTTACCATTTCACTGTTTATTTTAGCTGTGCTAATCCTGATAGTGTGTCTAGTCACTGTTGTTAAACTAGTCATGCAAAAGATTATCAAAACCGCCCTCCAGGCCCCACAGACACTGGTGGGGTACACCACCGTTGATGACACCGTGATGATGTACGACGTCGAGCTTCCAGACCCGTGGGTCTCTACCGTGGCAACCGAACCATGGGTTCCCCCTTACAACGGATGGCCAATGAATTAAAACTGATGCTCAGATTAAAGAAAATATACACTACACGATAAATGTCTGACTTTCCTTTTCAGATTTTGAATGTATTGATATTACTAAAACTAAATGCCTGACTCTTAAAGTAATCCTAAAATTGAGGACACTGCAATTTTGCAGATTACAGATTGATCAAATCACCATTGTGAATTTTATACCCTAACTGTGAATTTTTAGTTGGATCTCTTAGGATCCTAAGTTTTAAAATGCTTCTGACTAGTGATTGCCTTGAAGTAAATCTTTAAAGCGGCAAGCTGGTTTTGATTTTATAGTTTGATAAATGAAATTAACTAATGGTAAATGATAAAAGATATTAGTTTAAAACAAATATTTAGCTATTTATGCATCTGTGTTTTATGTGTGTTCATTATTGTGCTTTTGACGAAAGATGATCAAACACTGATGAGAGATGATTTTTCCTATTATGATTGGCTGTATCAATCATTGTGATTGAATGTTTCAATCTTATTCTACTTTGTGATGTAATTAATGTAAGGTGAGACCACACTCAAATCTAGAGACGCCTATTGAGTTAAGTATTGACCAAATTATTATTAGACTAATGTTTTCATAAATGATAAAAAGAGAGGACTGTTAGGGAAATTATTGTCCTAGACTCCTAGATATGACGTACATGACCAACCCTGACGTCTGTTTATCTCCTTTAAAGACATAGGCTGCTTCAGCCATAATGTTATTGTTCCCATTCTGTGACCGGGCAACCCTCGGTCACAGATGGTCTGTTGTTGTGGGTGCACTGGGACACTTCCTTCTTTGTTGTTTGTGGACTCCAAGGTATGAAATCTTCGAGGCCATAAGTGACGGACACAAGTGACTCAGTGTGCCCAACTGTCTAAGCTATCTTATCAAAATATGTTGATTACTCTCTGTGAAACCAGTTCAATGGGCTAACGAGAGAGAGGCGCTCCAGAATTGACGTGGCAACTCTCCCGTGCAGTCAGATAGTGACTGCTGTGACTTGTGATGTGAATCCTCCGGCCGAAACTCCAAATAAATCATCAGTGTTTGACATCGAAGCTCCTGCTCTACCGTGTCTCTTTCCTGAATCGGTGACTCCCACTGCATTTCTACACAGAAGTTTCCCTTACAGTATGTATTGTCTCAAAGTACACATAGAGTAAAAATCAAGTGCTTTTACTCTCTCAATGCTTGTCATTTCTTAACCTGGTTTCAAACTTTCAGCATCTAGACCAGGGGTGTTTCTCAATGTCGAGGACGCTTCCTTGGTAGGACATGTCTTCCGAGTCAGGTCCTTCAGAAGCGAGGCAAGAATCCTTCCTAGCCTCGGAAAACGAAGAATGGTGGAACAGGCTAACAGGTGTGCGTCATATGCGAGGCCCCGTCTTCAATGGAGCGCGATTTCCGCCAAAGATTTGGAAATTGGTCCGTGCGCAAAGCATTGTGGGGATTTTAAGACCGCGGAGGATACACATGTGCAGCCTCGAAATTTCCCGCAACGAAGTACGCCGGCCGCGGTAGAATTCCAAGCATCCTGGACATTGGAACAGTCCTTCGGCGGGACTCGATGACGTAGTTTGCTTGAAATATTGGCTTGGAAGCCAGTTTCCTCGACATTGAGAAACACCCCAGGTCAGAGGTGAGCGCTCTTATTGTGAAAGAACCACACAGGAAGTCCTCAGGGTGTTTTAACTTTGTAATAAATGACCGTTTATTATAAAGATTACAATCTGTTGCGTTTTGCAGAGCTCATCGGTTGTCATGTGTGTGCTCTTCAGTTTTTAGAAAAGGGAAGAAAATAAAACTACAAGTACACACACGCCACTCACTCCAGAAGAAACTACAAACATCCTGTAAAAAGAGGAAGCTAGAGAGGATGAGGAGGAAGAGGAAGAGGAAGAGGAGGAAGGTAACAATAAACCATAATAACCAGGTGAGTGTCATTAGGAGGAGGAAGGTGTCACATGTAGGTTAGAAAAGACAGGATTCTCAGCCAATCAGCAGCATTTGCTCTGATATTTACTGCTATAAATGCTTTCTATTTAGCAGCGATGGAAGTAGTCTTTTGATTGTAAGTAAAAGTAGTAGAACTTCATCATGAGAAGTGGGGCGGCTGTGGCTCAGTGGATAGAGTGCTGGACTTCAAATCAGGGGGTAGCCAGTTCGAGTCCCACTGCAGTCAGCATGTCGTTGTGTCCCTGAGACTAACAAGTGACATGTAATGTAACTACATTATCAATATACCCCAAATACCCTAAAATGTATTTCTAATGGTCTGTTTTTAGCAGCTTCCCCAGATCTATCCTGGATCTTCCATTTATCTTTCCTTCATATCCCCTAGATCTTTCTTCAATCTTCCCTGAATCTTTCCTGGTTTCTCCATCCAGGAGATAAAAAGATAAAGATACATTTAGCGGCGGATCTGATTCTGAAAACACTGATTGGAAATAACTGAAACGGCCTTGGTGGAGTTAATTAAACACACTCTGGGTACTTCGCATCACTGCTAATTAGCCACATAACTCTCTCCTTTGGGAATGGTGCTAGCATTAGCTAACAAACATTTAGCTGAAGACAGATGAACAACAAACATGTTCTCTGCTAAGTAATCCATGTTTACATCTTAGAAGAACCACCTGATTTGATTTTAAAAGCAGAATTTTAAAATAAAATAGGGACTACTTTCCCATGGAAGAACACCCGCAAGAGATATTCTAGGTTTGCTGGCTTCTGATTGGCTGAGAAATCCGACAACAAATGAATGACCTCATGTTTGTCTTAGTGTATGGGGGACCTGAGGTCAGAGGTTAAGAGGTCACATGACCTCCCCATCACTGATTATCATCGTTACAATGCAGAGAAAGCGACAGCCCACGTCTCATTCTGTGGAAAACTTGTACAGTAGCCTATAGTTCTTTATAATATATACTACAGTACAGAATGGGTGTCAATGTGATATTCACTCAGTGTAAACAGCAACACACGAGCTCTTCTCAAGAGGATTTAGAAACATGTTGTGGTGGTTTTTATTGGTAAGCTAACGTCAGCTAAAGATCAGGACAATTTCAGAACGTTTCCAAACCAACAATCTGAAAAGTTTGCCTCCCTTAGCAGCGTTTGGCCGAGTTAACAGAAGTGAGCAAATTCGCAGTCTTTGAACTTCGACAATTGTTCCTAAAACCCCATTATTTCAAATCCCAAATGATCTGAAAGTTGTCCAGTAGCCCGTAAACCTCACCAAAAACCATTGTTCCCAAAATGGCCATTGCTCAAAATACTCAGTTTCCCTGCGATGAACGCAAACACAGGAGTCATTATTTAGAACATCGAATTTCACAATTTCTGATTCCTTATTTTGCGAAAGCCCTAACCCTAACCCTAACCAGCCCTAATTGGTCATTACTGATTGGCTAACTTGGTTGTATTTACGCATTAAAGGTTATATTCTTTAGGTTAAGGGTCAGAATATCACAGTAAAACATTTGGACTTTTGGAACAATGGCATGGTAAAACTTCTACGTACAATACGTACGGACGAGAAGCACTTTGTACGAACTAGTCAGTCTTAAGCTTACCTCGAAATTCAACATCAGCTGTGTCAATTAATTCAAGGGTGCTTGTGTTAATTGGGAAACTTGGAAAACAAAACCCCTCCCACAAAAATACACATTATTTGGTACTTAAAAAAAAAACTCACTCTTAAATACCCAGAATAAAATGGTAAAATCAGAAGAAAAATTATCGGATCAAATCTGAGATTATAAAATTATACATTTGCAGGAAAAAAATGGTAAATTCTCCTTAAAAATGGAAAAAAGAATCAGGATTTTGTAACGTCTATCCCCTTTAACTAATCCCTTATTTTCATCCCACACAATTTTGATTTATAACACCAGAAAATATTAAATGTACTCGTAAATATAACATTTTAATCTGGCAAATTCAGAGATTTTGTCTATTTTCCCTCCCCTCCCCCTCCCCCGTAATTATTTGGATCTTCAATAAATGGATAGCATGATAAAGTTAATATAGATAACATTTATAAACTCATACAAGTGGATTTAGACTTATTAATAAAGTAAACTGAAGATAAACAGCTGATGTGTGGCTGTTTACAAAAGGCTGAATATCACAAAAGCCTTTTTAGACTTTCAGTCTACCAAAATATTCCAGTATACATTTCATCATTTTACTATACTTTATATATTACACTATAGCTACATTATTCTAGGATAATATATATTATACAGACTATAAAGTCTACTGTATTGTGCTGTACAAAGACTATACAATCTATAACTCTCTCAGGAAAATGGCACCGTGAACTTTTACAACTTTGGGATTCATGATTGTGGTTCGGCTCGAGTTCAGGTACTTCGGCTGGGAGTAAAAAGCGATATATAAACGCGGTTATATTCGTTGTTTTGTGGAAACAGGCACTGGCAAGTTGATTGTGCTTTAGAAAGGGGGGATTCAAGAGGAACATGTCAGTGAGATTGTGTCGTTAAATTACTGTGTGAAGATATTTGGAATAATGGAGTTGTTGTATCGTAAGTGTCTCCGTTAAAGTCATAATTAACTCCGATTCCTAATTAAAGTAGAAAAAGTTAAAGAAATACACCTTTTAGTGACTTCAGATATTTAATTCACTTGTAATTTATATTCTTTATGGTACAGATGTAGAAACTACATTTTAAATTGAGAGAAATGGTGTTAAATTAACTTTATTTTAAGTATAAAAGGTGTCAGCTAACAATGCTAAAAGGCTAGCATTAGCTTTTTAATTAATTTCTATTTTTTTTTATAAGGCTGGGTGATATATCCGATTCATTTGATGAATTTTTGGGTAGTACTTTTCATACCAACATCTGGGTAATACAACACTGAATTGTGTGTAAAATGGGTAAAAACGGAAAATCACATTTCAAGATTGCAAGGCAAAACTATTTAGTGATGATGTAGTATTAGCTTGTTGACTAATTGGTTACCCGCCAACAATAAAATGGTTAAATCCAAGCAATATTTGGTTAAAAACTGTAATAGGGTGATATTGTCATGATGAGGTCTTTTTGACCCAAACTAATTGGCTACAAATTCCCATAAAGCGAATTAACGTAATTGAGAATGCAGTTTTTTTTGTAGGAGACCAGTTTGTTGGATAATATCAGGCGCATATTAAACTGTAATTGGGCAACTCCATTTAAGACGTCTATTATAAACTCCTTATATGGTCTGGAGGAAACTCCACGTATGGCAGGGACAAAATCCCCAATATGGCAGGGAGGAAACTCCATGTATGGCCTGTTCCTGGTGATTTAGCCGCACTTGATTGATTCATTTAGGATTAATAGCGTTAAGAGTTTGGTGTGTGAGTGTAAGGAAGGGATAGGAGGGGAAGGAGGAAGGTATTGTTCTGTACAGATGGCTTTAAACAGATAGCACCATGTACAGTAAGCCCTCGGTAAAGCAGGTTAGAAACCAGTTGGAGCTCTGCTGCAGCTCTCCCTGAAACACACAGCACATCATCAGCACAAAGTCACACTCATTGACAAATCATCATGAGTTTCAGAACGCCGCCGAAAATTCAAATTCAACGACCTCAGAAATTCAACTCATTGTCAAACTCAAAAATTCATTTTTCCAAACTATTATAAACTCTGTAAAGTCATCACCACCACATTATTATTACTTGTTATTCATATATTCTAAATGATCAGCGTTAACATATATGAAAAACTAAATAAACACAAATTCGTCATGGGTGATATTTAAAAAACAGAAGAAAAGAAGTCACGAGAAAGACGGAGATATATCCTCAACATATCTCCCGTGGTTTTTGATGTAGAGACTCGCTAATCGTCCAGATAAAGTCGCCCGGGGAAGCAGAATGGCACGAGGAAAATAACCCGTCATTATATTTGTTTACAGTTTGTCGGATCAGCTCTTTGATCCATGTCTTTCACCTCTAGATAACAACAATAGAGGTCTGTGTCCAGTGATTAGCTTAGTATGCTAACGTTATGTATGCTAACGGTATGCTACAGAACACGATGTGGATGTTATGAGCTGGCTTTAGAACTTTTCCAGTTATCAAGACTCAAAGTCCAAGTCTTTTTCAGGCCAAAATCAAATAAATTAACTTTTCTGAAAGTCCAAAGTGTTTTTAGTTGTATGTTTTTAGATAAAAGCCCTTTTATTTGGAAATAGTGAGCAAGCACCTGGATAAATCAGACATCTGTTATATTGCACAAATTGTGTGCAAGTTGGTGAGAGGTTGTTAAACCGATATGTTTGGCCCCTACTCACACTAGACACTGGACACTGACCTCGGTGCTATCACTCTCCGGTGTGTGTATTGATCAAAGAGCTGATCAGACAAAGAGTCAGCGAGATCACTCGGAGATACAAACTCCACGTTGGTAAAAAGGTCTAAAGATTCAATCACTGTTAAGATTTTTCTAGTCAAAGAGATGGCGTTCGTTTAGTGTTTAATGTCTGTAATGAGGTCACAGTTCAGGGTGTCTAAGGGTTGGCAGGTCAGGGGTCAAGTGGATCCGTCCAGCAGCGTTCGGAGGGCCCTCTCGATGTTGATCCGGTGACCCAGTCTGGTGACGCCCAGCTCCACGTAATCCTCCTTCGTTAACGCCGGGAGATGGGAACCCTCGATTTCGTGCTCCTGGAAGCGTTGGCGATGTTCAGCGAGTCCGACGCTTTCCAGCCAATCGCCGACGTCGTATTTATTCCACAGGTTGAGTGGACGCTGTCTCCATGGCCTCAGGGCTAAGAGAGGCCCGCTGAGGACGGGGGAGGGGCATGGGGAGGCGTGGGGGGACGGAGAGGGAGATCTGGAGCGCGTTCTCGCACTGGCGCTCCGCATCACGAACCGAACTTCCTTTGGTTCGGAGGGGAGGCTGAGACTGGACGACTTCAGGATGGTTAGACCGCGACCGGAGCTTAAATCGGGTCTTTCTGAGCCGGGGGCGGAGGAGGAGGTGATTCCTATCGACCTATCGGAGGGGGAGGGAGAGGGGGAGGGGCTTCGGCGCATCATGGGGTATCGACTTCCCGGTCGGACTGTATAGCCCGAGCCGAATCCTCGCTGGGAAATAGTGTGGAGCTCACCGAGACTGGAGAACAACCTGAAACACATTGAACAATGTATAAATCAGAATTTATATAGAATTCCTTGATCAGTCCGACATCGTTACAGCACAGCAAAGAGACACTAATGATAGAGACAAAATAAAAACAGTATTTAGTAAAGTGGCATGCACACTTATTGAACATTTGCCTGGAAACTAGTTAGCCAGACATGCTAATGTTTGCAGTTTACATTAGAGGACTTGAACACAGGTTATATCTATTCTTTGCCCTTTCGCTTGTATATTTGCTATTGGAAAGAAAATGACTTTAACGGCGGCACCATGCTGTTGAGACAGGCTTGCTAGGCTAAAATTGGGCAATCATTGTTTTAGTGTTAAAAAGGTTGTCAGTTTCAAGGTGTTATTCAAAATCCAAATGGGACCGTCATTTCAGGCGTTAGGCTATGAAGAAGGTGCATGTTAGTTAGCTGTTAGCGAATCTATTAGCGATAACGGGAAATGTTTACCAGAGGTTAAAAACCTACGATTTACTCTCTCCATTGTCCACACATCTGGAAGAACATAAACAACATATTCTGTTACAACATGCAAACACAGTATCTGCTAATGGTGCGTTCACACCGGACACGAAGCCACCACCGAGTAAAGCGATGCATCCGATGTGAACGCACCTTAACTGGTCCGTAGTAATGCAGTATGTATAGTTAAAGGTCTCCTATTATACTTTTTAGGCATATAATATAGGTCTCAGATATATACAAATATATAAAAAACATGTCTATGAAGTGTTTTGCTCAGAATACCAAACAGATCACCCATTCTAGCCTCACTATTTCAGCTCTGTTACTAAAGTGCTGATTCTGGGTATAAAGCTTTAAAAAAAAGAAGAAGAGGGACGGAGCTGATGCCTGCTCAGCTGGAAAGATTCTCAGAGGGTCCGCATTTCCGATATTACGTCATCTCGGCAGCAAATTAATAGCCGTTAACCGAATATTTTCCGTCTATGACGGATTTTTTTTAACAATGACGGACAAATCTGAAAGCAGTCCGTCATTTTGACAGATTAGAACAAACTCGGAACAGCGCCAAAGTTTCCCCACAGCGAGGCTCCGGTGTTAAGCCGTGTTATGCATGCCCTCCAAAAAGTAAATTATACCGTTTCCAAACCTAACTGTACCGTACAAATCATTGAAATGTCTGTGAGTTTTGGCTTTACGCTGTGCACGCTCCGGCGAGGTGCAGCAGCCATGCATAACACGGCATATGTGAACAGTCCCCCCCCCCCCGTTGACAGTTCACGAGCATGCTCCCCCCCCCCCCTCGTCAGAGTTGTGTAAAGGCTGACGGGTAATTCTGGATTTTGACGGAAGTTTATGATCCTGTCCGTCAAAATGACGGGCAGCGAAAAAGTCTAGCGCAACCTCTGCCGGGGACACATCTTTATGTATACAAGACATCAAAAATGCATTTTGCATAATAGGAGACCTTTAAAGGCAGTTTGTAGTACCTGGCACCTCCAACTGGCGACCTCCGGCCCGGATCCAGGGGACTCGGCTCCTCCCCCAGAGAATGACTGTCTTTATTGAGCAGCTGTAGCCGATTCACCAGATCCAGTCCGGACCCGGCCCGGCCGCTCAGCTCCAGAGCCGAAGACGACCGGTTGCTCAGATTCACAGCTGACCCGGCAACTTGACCCCCGAATGCCGCTGGACGGCCGCCTTCATCTGGGCTGAATCCCCGACGATCGTCATCCCCGCCGCCCCAAAGCTTCGACCTTCTCTGGAAAAGATAACGAGGCTGACGTCCACCTCCACCAGTGGGTGAGGAACAGAGAGGGGAGGAAGGGGAGGAGGAAAAGGCAGCAGACGGGAGGAGCTCACTGTCCGATGATTGCTTCAGAAGTGGATCACGGAGCGTGGAGCGACCGCGACCTAACGGTGAACGAAGGCGTGGTTTCAAAACAGATGGGGAGATGGTGGGGGAGGAAGGGGATGGGTGAGTAGCTGTAGGGGAGGAGGGGGAGGATGGATCAGGAGGGGAGGCCAAGGTGATGGAGGGAGGGAGGGAGCTGGGGGAAGAGCTGTCATGTAGGCGTTCGTCACTTTCATCCTCATCATCTCGTCTACCTAGAGAGTCAGGATCTCCTCCCTCCCCGCCTCGTCGAGTCAACAGGGTGAGGGAGGATGGGGGAGGAAGAGGGGGAGGACTGGCGAAGGCAGCGGGGGGAGTAACCAGGCCAATTCTGCGAAGCTCCTCCCTGGTTTCCTCATCGCTTGACGACAATAACGCCGGCGGGAGTGTTACCGTATAAGCCCCGCCCTCCTCCTCGGAGCTGCCCACTGTTAGGCTCCTGCGCCTGTCAATCAGAGCAGCGTGACTCTCATTGGCCAGCGGTGGCAAAGGGGTCGGTCTCCAACGCTCGGGCGATGGAACGGCGGGCGATGTAACTCCTCCCTCGGTTTCCGGACGCTCCACCGGTCCGTCGGGGAACAAAGGCGGCGTTATGCGTTTGTGCCTCAGTTCCGGACTGGTTTGAGGGGTGGTACGCTTTGTTCGCTGCTCTGGGCTCGTCTGAGGGAGGGTGCGCTTGGATCGAGGCTCTGGGCTGCCCTGCGGGGTGGGGATAGGGGTGCGCTTGTGTCGTCCGTCTGGACTGGCAGCAGGGGTGGGGATAGGTGAGGCAGATCCGTGTTTATGTCGAGGCTCTGGACTCGGGGTTCGGGCGGTGAGCGCTCGTTCTCGTGCAGCAAGGGCCAGGGCGAGTGGAGACGAGGGGTCTGAAGAGACAAGAAAGGATTTAGTATGGATCGGTTTTAATGCGTTATTATATATACCTTAAGGCTCTGTTCTAGGTTCTGTTCTTTAGAGTACCTCAGGGCTCTTCTCTAGTTCCTTTCAAGTTTTGCGTAGTATCATAAGCCTCTTTCCTTGCTACCCTTTCAATGTTGTTGCTCTGCTCTAGGTCCTCCTCTCTTTTTTGGAAGTGCCTAGAGATCCTTTCATATGGCTTTTTCGTTTTCGTGTTGTACCTCAAGTCACTGTCATAGGTCCTGTTCTAGTTCCTTATCTCTTTAATGGAGGTACTCATGCATTCATCACATTGTGGAGTACCTCAAGGCTCTGTCCTAGGTTCTGTTCTTTGGAGTACCTCAGGGCTCTTAACTAGTTTCTTTCAAGTTTTGCGTAGTATCTTAAGGCTCTTTCCTTGCTATCCTTTCAATTTTGTTTTTCAATTTTGTTTTGTACCTCAAGTCACTGTCGAAGGTCCTGTTGTAGTTCCTTTTATCTTTAATGGAGGTACTCATGCATTCATCATATTGCTGAATACCTCAAGGCTCTGTCCTAGATCCTGTATTGTTTTGTGAAGTACCTCAAGGGTATGTGCTTAGTACTTTTTACATTCTTGAGGTACCTTAAGGATCTGTCCCAAGACTTTCTTCTAGGTCCTCTTTTACCGAATGCAGTACCTCGAGGCCAGTTGACTTCCCTGGTACCCTGGCACCTATTTATCATTCGGTTATCACTTATGGTTAAGTTTATGGTAAGGCAAGACTGACCTAGTGGTTTCCCGGTCAGTGGGTGGAGGAAGGTGTGAGGCGTCGGTGATGGTGAAAGGACCGGAGCTGGAGGAGGAAGCTCGCCAAGATCGTCCATCGAATGGCTCAGAGTTAGGAGTGTCACCTGATTCTCTGACCCAGATCCTTCGACAGACAGGAAGAGAGACGACCTCCGACCCTGAACCCGGGCTCGCTCTGAGAGAACCTGCTGCTGGTACATCTCCGCCCGACTGGGGCTGCTGGGTCCGTCCGGTTTCAATAAGTCCTGGTCTTTTATTCCTAGAATAAGAAAAATAGCAAATAGTTACACCGATTGGATTGAAGATTAGAAGTTTAAGGCTTTATATTTGTGTCAATCCCAATCAGGACATTTTCAGCAGACTCAAATGTGTTTTGCATGCACATGAATAGAAACAACTTTCATGTAAATTTGAGCAAACAAGAATACATTTGATTGGCTGGTTTGTTTTGATCCACCAAGCACTAAATAATGAAGTATTTAATATATAATATACATATTTAACTGTGTGCTACAATTTTAATCAGAGCATTGTCGTCCCTTCATGCATCAGGAAATTGTACACAACAAAACAGAAAACATGTGTAAACGATCCTGACCTTGCTCCTCTACAGGAAGTTGTTTCAACAAAGGTGACTTCCTCCTCTGCGGCTTGGATGGCGGCGCCTGCTGTCCAACGTTAGCGTATGGGTTTTCTATTGCTCTTCCTCGGCGGCGTGACAGCGGCGAGTGACCGAGGGCGGGGCTTGTGCTGTGCAGCGACAGCGTAGATGTGTGTGTTGCCGTGTGAAGTGTGTGTGTGGCGGTGTGTGTGGCAGTGTGCAGAGCGTGTGTGCTGCCAGAGTGTGCGTCCGGCTGAAGTGGCGGTGGCGGAGGCGTGTCCTGAAGGATGATCATCGACCTAGCCTTCCTCTGGCGCTCAGCGTGGGCGTGGCTCCTCGTCGGCGAATCACAGAGCTCCACCAGCCTAGGCTCCGCCCCCGGCTTGAAGCTGGAGCGCGTTAGCCCCTCCCCTCTGGCCGGGGGAGAAGGGGGGAGGAACGATGGGGGGGGGCCGGAGTCCAGGAGGAAGAGTGAGGAGGTGGAGGAGGAGGCGGAGGGTGGAGGAGGCGGAGCCATCTGAGGAGGGGGAGGGATGAAGCCGTCCGTCAGCGAGGAGCTCCGAGGAAACCGACTTTCATTGATCAGAGCCGAGATCCGGTCGTCGTCAGGTGTGCCTGACGGGAAAAATCAAGACGTTAAAATAAAGGTACTAAATTAAAACTGCAACACAAGGATCTACGAAAGGTACTTTTTCCTTAAGTAACAAATGTAAAGAGTGTGTTTGTTTTCTTACCAAAGCTCTTGGTTCTGGACATCCCTCGAGGTAAAGCCATGGTGCTTTTCTCTGGAGCCGAGGGGGGAACAAGACCCTGACGCTCAAACAACGACTAAACAAACAAACACAAAACACACAATATTTATGCTACATACATATTGTAAGGGAAACTTCTGCAGCAATGGAGAGTCAGGACTCAGAGAGACACGAGGAGAGTTGGAGCTTTGATGTCAAACACTGGTAGTTTATTACAAGTCAAACGGCCGGAGAATTCATATCACAAGTCACAGCAGCAAAAGGTTCAGACTGCACGGGTGGGTTGTCATGTCAATTCTGATCAGCCTATCTCTCGATAGACCTTTTAACTAGTTTACAGAGAGTTAATCAGCATATTGGGGGAGGCGTAAACATCTGTGGAGCTAGAGGAGATTATCCCCCAACTAGAAATACTCAATCACTTGTCAGTGGTGTTTAGAAGCCAGCGTTCCCACAGCGATAAACCATTTTGTGACCGAGAGTTTAACTGGTTTATCAAGATAGCTGGAGCCTCCCATTCCTTAAGAGAGATAACAGAGCCAGGGTTTGGTCGTAAAACGTCAACAAGCAATAAGGTTAAATATCTTAGGAGTAAGGAAGAATTATTATTTGACACTTAGGAAGAGAGAAGAAATATTCTCTAACACATATCATATTCTATTTACATGTATGTAGACTTTTTGTATTTTATTATATATGTTGGATTGTTGGAGGAGCTCAGGTCAGAAGAATTTCATTGTCATTTCTACACAGTAGCTTTGTGCATATGACTATAAAACCTTTGAATCTTAGAATACACCAACATATTTCCCATTTTAAAACCCATAACTCCTGAAATAGAGACTTTTGAAAATGCAACTTGATTAAAGACAACAGTAACTTGGCCTTGAGGCACTTCTCAAAATAGAAGAGGACCTAGGTTATGGCCCTGAGGTACTCTGCAAAAATGTTGTAGAAGATGTATTTGATACATGATTCTGGCAGTCTTACGTTAATCTCGGCCTGTGTGATTCGCCGGCTGGTCGGTCTCTGTTTCACCGTCGCCGCTCTAAAGTCATCTGCTGGTCGGGCCCTAAGAACCACTTCCTGTTGACCCCCGGCCAACATCTCATCCAGTTTGTCTGCAGGCGGGACAAAAAATAAGATAAACAAAAAAACAAAAATAAAGTAACACAGATTCACGACTTGACGACCACAACAACACCAGAGCCGGAGAAATACGTAGTTCAAATCTGGTAAATAAAACATTTCTTAAATGTTTTTACCTTTGTTTTGGTTTTTTACTCTTATCCTCACTGTGTTTATTTCTTTATTTTTGTTTCTTCTACATTGAGTGGATATTGTCGTAACCTTTTTACCTACAATTTGAACTTTACCTGTTAGTTAGGACATCTTAGGTTCGTAACTTTTTAATATACTGACTTTACAATTCATGACTTTTACTTGTAACAGCCTTACTTCCCTTTATACTACGGCCCTGGTTTTTACATCACTGAGACACCATGACATTGTCACGTCACAAAAACAACAACAACAACATCCAATCACATGTGACTCACCGAAGCGTCTCCTCCTGGCTGCAGACAGAACAGAGGTCTTTAGGTTTGACTAAACTCTGCACTTTGTGTGTGTGTGTGTGTGTGTGTGTGTGTGTGTGTGTGTGTGTGTGTGTGTGTGTGTGTGTGTGTGTGTGTGTGTGTGTGTGTGTGTGTGTGTGTGTGTGGGTGTGTGTGTTTGTTTTACCTATGTCCTCCAGGTCAGCGGTCATGGACTTGGATCTCAGAGTCAATGAGGTGCTTGGGGCTCGTTTTGGAGGGGGCGGAGCTACAAGACAAACCACAGTTAGTTATTAAACAGAAAACACTTCCAATTGTAGGACAACTTGATTAAGATTAAGGGATGTTAAGGTTAAAATATATGTATTCTAGATGCCCTCAGCTCTTTAAAGAGTCCTCTAATGCTGATGGTCAGGTGTATATCAGTATGTAGTGTCTCTACTTTAAAGAGTCCTCTCCTGCTGATGTTCAGGTGTATATCAGTATGTAGTGTCTCTACTTTAAAGAGTCCTCTCCTGCTGATGTTCAGGTGTATATCAGTATGTAGTGTCTCTACTTTAAAGAGTCCTCTCCTGCTGATGTTCAGGTGTATATCAGTATGTAGTGTCTCTACTTTAAAGAGTCCTCTCCTGCTGATGTTCAGGTGTATATCAGTATGTAGTGTCTCTACTGGGACATGTCTCCATGCTTTAATGTTCAAAAAGCTCTTTATTTCTCTCATACTATTTTCACCCTCTGTCTGAAACCAGAGCCCAGTCTGCTCTGATTGGTTAGCTGGCCGGCTCTGTTGTGGTTGGACAACCACTTAGAGATGTCCCGCCCCCGTACACTGTGTACAGAATAGGGGCTCTTTAAATAAAACCTGTACCTTTCTTCCTGACGATGTTGGATGATTCTGACTTCCTGGAAACAGAGACGACCTTCATCAGCAGACGACTTCCTCCCTGTCGGATCAGAGAGACGACCTGACGGTGACCCACCTTCACCACGTCAGCGCTGTTAACCTGAAACAGACAGAGTCCATTAACATAGATAAAGACAGTACATTTCAGGACACAAGGTAAATGTAAAATACTATTTAAAACCCCAGTAGTTCACCAATATTTCACATCTTTCATGGTAATTTTGTGAACAGGGTTCATACACTTTTTCACCAATGACTTTTCCATGACTTCTCCAGGACCTTTACCTAATTTTCCATGACCAAAAAAATTACTCTTTCTCAGCGGTACCACTGAAAATGGTTTATTTTAACATGGAACAGGAAAATAAGGTCTGCATATGAAACATGTTGTGCCTAACAAATCAAATAGTAGGCTTACTAGCTGCTACACGCTAAAGCAACTAAAATCTCTCACCAGCAAAACACCTCGTCAGTTAAATGCCATTTTACATTTCATTACTATACAATACAGTAGTTATTATCATTATAGTATTACTATTTCGGCGATTAGATAAAATATAAATTATATTTGATGCAACTTTAGTTACATTTCCATTACTTTTCCAAAACTTTTGGAAAAATATAATTTTTTCCATAACTTTTCCAGGGCCTGGAATTTGCATTTTGAATTTCCATGACTTTTCTCGGTTTTTAAGAACATTTCAGGACACAAGGTAAATGTAAAATACTATTTAAAACCCAGAGAGTAGTTCACCAATATTTCACTTCTTTCATGGTAATTTTGTGAAGTTTTTAACATAACTTCAAATTTAAAACTTTAATCTCAAAGAATGTTAATGCTTTTACTGCTTTGTTTAATAACATATTCTAATGTATTCCTCTTAAATGTACTTTAACTTTAATATCCATGTTTTTTAAGAACTTTTTTCACGCAATTTGACCCATCGCCCTGCCTCTCTCATTCATTTAAATGTAGGCTACAACGCCACTAAAACACACCATATCTGTTTGAGAGATCTAATGATTCTTGTTACCTCTATGAGGAAGTCTCCGGTTCTAAGCCCCGCCCTCCAGGCGACGCCCCCCTGATCCACCGACTCCAGGTACTGGAGCGCCGGGAACGCCGGGGTCGGAGCGAACTCCTCGATGGGCGTCTCCGCTTCAAAAAAGAGGCAGAAAACATGTTTATATTAGAAATTAAATTGAATTAAAATGTGGATATGTAGTTTATTAAGAAATGACACAACGAGGGGTTTTAGGGCTCTGAAGATTTAAACACCCCCTCTCTCTCCCTCCTTCATCTCTTATCTTCTTCCTCCCCCTCCTTTCCTTCGTCCCCCTCCTTTCCTTCCCACCTTTTGCTCCTCGGAGAACAAATCCGAATCCCTCGATCTCTCTCTTCTGCAGCACCGCCGTCTTCTCCTCGATCACGTAGTCACTAAAAAACACAAGATTTAAAACTAAATATTTTGTTTTCTTTCTTCAATTATTAGTAGCTAACAGGAAGAGCACATGTTAATCATCATTGCTGTAATTTAACTGCCCTGGATACATGTCTCAGAGTCACCATCAAATCAACTTATATAAATCAAAAACATTATTAATATAATTTAAAAATATGCAAACGTTAATAAAGAAATAATATATATATTCTTTATGTAAATGTAGGATTTCTGGGGTTTAAATTAGAAAATGTATCACAATATATATATATATATAATATGTGTTGGGGTAGTTTGATCAGTTCAAGGAAGTGCATACGTGGTGAAAATCCTAATATAAATCGAGAAATGTGTACAAATAATAATTACATATTATATAATTACTAATCGTGACATTTTACACAGCTTCTCTGCAGATATTTTCTAAGCATGTGTTATGCAGTTTTTTGTGACATTTAATTGAATAAATGCACTAGGAGGTATAGTGATGGTGCATTACCTGTAGGAGGTGTATTAATACCTGTAGGAGGTGTAGTGACACTCTATTACCTGTAGGAGGTGTAATGACAGTGTATTACCTGTAGGAGGTGTAGTGACACTCTATTACCTGTAGGAGGTGTATTAATACCTGTAGGAGGTGTATTAATACCTGTAGGAGGTGGATTACTACCTGTAGGAGGTGTAATGACAGTGTATTACCTGTAGGAGGTGTAGTGACACTCTATTACCTGTAGGAGGTGTATTAATACCTGTAGGAGGTGTATTAATACCTGTAGGAGGTGGATTACTACCTGTAGGAGGTGTAATGACAGTGTATTACCTGTAGGAGGTGTATTAATACCTGTAGGAGGTGTAATGACGGTGTATTACCTGTAAGAGGTGTAGTGACGGTGTATTACCTGTAGGAGGTGTATTAATACCTGTAGGAGGTGTAGTGGCGGTGTATTACCTGTAGGAGGTGTATTAATACCTGTAGGAGGTGTGGTGGCGGTGTATTACCTGTGGGAGGTGTAGTGATGGTGTATTACCTGTGGGAGGTGTAGTGATGGTGTATTACCTGTAGGAGATGTATTAATACCTGTAGGAGGTGTAGGGATGGTGTATTACCTGTAGGAGGTGTATTAATACCTGTAGGAGGTGTAGTGACGGTGTATTACAATGTTGGAGGTGTAGTGACGGTGTATTACCTGTAGGAGGTGTATTAATACCTGTAGGAGGTGTAGTGACGGTGTATCACCTGTAGGAGGTGTAGTGACGGTGTATTACCTGTAGGAGGTGTATTAATACCTGTAGGAGGTGTATTAATACCTGTAGGAGTTCTAGCGACGGTATAATACCTGTAGGAGGTGTAGTGATGGTGTATTACCTGTAGGAGGTGTAGTGACGGTGTATTACCTGTAGGAGGTGTAGTGACGGTGTATTACCTGTAGGAGGTGTATTAATACCTGTAGGAGGTGTAGTGACGGTGTATTACCTGTTGGAGGTGTAGTGACGGTGTATTACCTGTAGGAGGTGTATTAATACCTGTAGGAGGTGTAGTGACGGTGTATTACCTGTAGGAGGTGTATTAATACCTGTAGGAGGTGTAATGACAGTGTATTACCTGTAGGAGGTGTAGTGACACTCTATTACCTGTAGGAGGTGTATTAATACCTGTAGGAGGTGTATTAATACCTGTAGGAGGTGGATTACTACCTGTAGGAGGTGTAATGACAGTGTATTACCTGTAGGAGGTGTATTAATACCTGTAGGAGGTGTAATGACGGTGTATTACCTGTAAGAGGTGTAGTGACGGTGTATTACCTGTGGGAGGTGTAGTGATGGTGTATTACCTGTAGGAGATGTATTAATACCTGTAGGAGGTGTAGGGATGGTGTATTACCTGTAGGAGGTGTATTAATACCTGTAGGAGGTGTAGTGACGGTGTATTACCTGTTGGAGGTGTAGTGACGGTGTATTACCTGTAGGAGGTGTATTAATACCTGTAGGAGGTGTAGTGACGGTGTATCACCTGTAGGAGGTGTATTAATACCTGTAGGAGGTGTATTAATACCTGTAGGAGTTCTAGCGACGGTATAATACCTGTAGGAGGTGTAGTGATGGTGTATTACCTGTAGGAGGTGTAGTGACGGTGTATTACCTGTAGGAGGTGTAGTGACGGTGTATTACCTGTAGGAGGTGTATTAATACCTGTAGGAGGTGTAGTGACGGTGTATTACCTGTTGGAGGTGTAGTGACGGTGTATTACCTGTAGGAGGTGTATTAATACCTGTAGGAGGTGTAGTGACGGTGTATCACCTGTAGGAGGTGTATTAATACCTGTAGGAGGTGTATTAATACCTGTAGGAGTTCTAGCGACGGTATAATACCTGTAGGAGGTGTAGTGATGGTGTATTACCTGTAGGAGGTGTAGTGACGGTGTATTACCTGTAGGAGGTGTAGTGACGGTGTATTACCTGTAGGAGGTGTATTAATACCTGTAGGAGGTGTAGTGACGGTGTATTACCTGTTGGAGGTGTAGTGACGGTGTATTACCTGTAGGAGGTGTATTAATACCTGTAGGAGGTGTAGTGACGGTGTATTACCTGTAGGAGGTGTATTAATACCTGTAGGAGTTGTAGTGACGGTGTAATACCTGTAGGAGGTGTAGTGATGGTGTATTACCTGTAGGAGGTGTAGTGACGGTTCATTACCTGTAGGAGTTGTAGTGACGGTGTAATACCTGTAGGAGGTGTAGTGACGGTGTATTACCTGTAGGAGGTGTAGTGATGGTGTATTACCTGTAGGAGGTGTAGTGACGGTGTATTGCCTGTAGGAGGTTTATTGATGGTGTATTACCTGTAGGAGGTGTAGTGATGGTGTATTACCTGTAGGAGGTGTATTAATACCTGTAGGAGGTGTAGTGACGGTGTATTACCTGTAGGAGGTGTAGTGACGGTGTATTACCTGTTGGAGGTGTATTGACGGTGTATTACCTGTTGGAGGTGTAGTGACGGTGTATTACCTGTAGGAGGTGTAGTTATCATAGGATCCCACAGTGTAATGTCTGAAAAGCCTCTTGGTGCGATCCTCCCTCGTCTCTGAAACATATATCATACATTACAGGATATAAATATAATATAAAATAAAGCGTAACTAATAAACACATGTATTTTGTTTGTTTATTTGTTGTTGTTTACCCAGTCGCGAGTCATATTGCCTCATCTGGACTTCCTCCACACAGTCAGCAGGAAACCAGCCGGTCCGTCCTTTAACACTCCCTTCCCAGAATCCTCCCTCTCCGATAGACAGGACTACACACACACACACACACACACACACACACACACACACACACACACACACACACACACACACACACACACACACACACACACACACACACACACAAACAGGCAGGATTTATTTATTTAAGTTTATTTATGGAGCTGTAGGAGTGCGGTTATATTACGAAAAAAGAATTTGGGAACTAGAGTTTTTACTCAAAATTGAATATTTATGAGAACAATCATGAATATTTCCCTTTCTTTATAAATTCCCCTGAATACTGAACACTTAAAACAAATATAAGAAGTAAAATAAAAGACAAATAATAACAAAACTAAATTGGGAAAGAAGTCCATAATTTATTCGACTTTTCTACACAGTTGCCTGAATCCTATGGAATCTACTGTGATAGGATATACACTTGTAATCGCATCCTTCATTTGTGAATTTCTCCTGGCAAATGCATCACTCTGAAAGTAGTACCAAGGTATTCTACATCAGTGGTTCTCAATTGGTGGGTCGTGACCCAAAAGTGGGTCGCGGATGTGTGAGTTTTTTTTTTGGGGGGGAAAAGTCAAACTTTTATTTTGAAGGCCCAATTGTCTAACGCTGTGCATGCAGTCGGCGTTGGACTGGAAGTACCGGAGACCATAAACGGTTTTGAATACTTCTGTCACGTAGTGATCATCTTCTCAATAAAACATCTTTGCTGATGTTTTTTCGAGTCTTCTGGCCAATCAGAATCAAGAGTGTGCCGGAAGTCCCCACGGAGAATAACTTAGCGGTAGAACTCTTCTTTATACATCCATGGGTACAACTTCAGATAGAAATGAACACATAATGAAATATGACCCCCGGTCTGATGATTGACAGGTCACAGAACAATGGGAGCTATCTACCCTTACCCACAATTTAAAGTAAGTCACACAGACTCTCTCCTCTTTGCTCTTCTCGCAGCAAGATGTCAGAACAAAGTGAAAAACAAACAATGGCATAACATATTATTAATATATCGGGTAGCAATAGATTTATTTATTTTCTTCTCAGAGTACCAGAATGCATAGTTTATGTTAGTATTTCTAAAAATCTCCTTTTTTAAAAGCATACTTTAGTTCTGTGAAGGGATATAAGGGATATATGCACTGTACTTCACTTTATTTAATAGTGTCTGCTGAAAAGCGTATATATTACGGCACAATTTTTTGTTGAATAGATTTGAGTGCTTCAAAATGTTGGGTCGGGATCTTTTGACTAAGGAAAAAGTGGGTCCCGAGGCCTGACCAGTTGAGAACCACTGTTCTACACCCTTGATCGAATGCCCTGGCCGTTGCACTGAATGAGAGCGTACGTTTGGACTGACAGTTTGATCAACCAATCATATTGATTTGTAGCCAATGGGCGTATTCTGGAATGGCATGGCTTGAATGATCTGTTTCGTACTTTGAGCAAAACACTTCATAGACATGTTTATTATATTTTTTTTATATTTCTGAGACCTATGCTATTGCCTACAAATAGCATGATAGGTGACCTTTGATTTATATACACAGTGGCCTGAATCCTATAGGCTCTAGAGTGAGTCTGACCTTTGACCCTCTCCCCGCGGTGCAGCTGGATCTCTCCGGGCCCCTGGGGGACGTGACTCCTCGTGGCGATGAAGGTGCGTCCGGGGACGGCACTGTAGAGCCTCCTCTTCCTCATCTGCGGGGGGGAGGAGGGGGGGCTGCTCTCCCCCACATGGCCCCCGGCGCCCGGACTGAAGGGAGAGACAGGGACGCAAACATTTTATTAAATAAAAAACAATTATTTGTGCCGTTTCTTTTAGTTCAATTTGTTGATAAATTATGGAACATTTGTAAAAAGAACAAAAAACACACCCGTGTCCGACTGCGTGTGTGTATGTGTGTGTGTACCTGAGTCGGCGTGAGTGTCGTCGCAGCGAGTGTGTGTGTGTGTCGTGGTGTGTTTCCAGGCTCTGCAGGGAGGGGCCTGGCGAGGAGGCGGGACTTTCCAGGACGTTTTCGCTGGCCGAGCGAATCAGAGAGCGAGGAGACGAGAGGCCGTTTCCGGCTGACGAGCGGCTGACACCCGGCCGACGGCGCTTTGTGTAGGAGGGAGTTTCTCTGAAGGGAACTGCTTGCACACACACACACACACACACACACACACACACACACACACACACACACACACACACACACACACACACACACACACACACACACACACACAGTTAACTTTACCAGCTCCTGTAGTGTAGTTATTTAAACGTTTTTATTTTCTCAGAAAACTCACCAACGTCGGAGGTTTTATGGATTTTTATAATTTCAGCTAGATCGAAGTTCCCGGCAATTATCGCCACCTGCAAAATAGAAATGCATTTGTTATTTTAAAATTCTATAAATAGCAATACAACTGAAAAAAGGACGGATTATTAATTCATTTTTTTTTTAAAGAATAACATTTTAAAATATATATAAAAATAGCAATAATTCAAAAATAAATATGAAATGTAAGTTTGTGTTTATTTGACCTGAAAGGCAGTCTGGTTGTTGTAGTTTTTGATGTCTTTATTTGCTCCTCTGAACAGCAGCACTCTGGCACAGCTGTCCTGCAGAAACCAGCAGCAGTTAACATGTAATTAACGCGTAAATTAATGCAATAAAACAATAAAAACTCTGTAAAAAATAGTTTTATTTTCCAAAACTACATGTCTTTTCTGTGTGTGTTACCTGGTTGTAGAGAGCACAGAGGTGCAGTGCGGTGTTTCCTGATGCATTCTGGGAACTCATGTCGGCGCCGTAGAACAGCAGGTGCTCCAAGTGCTGCACGTTACCATAGCGACATGCCTGAACTCACACACACACACACGCAAAAATCATAATTGTACAAGGCAATCATTTAACTGCTATTGTGTGTGAGTGTGTGTGTGTCTGTGTGTGTGTGTCTGTGTGTGTGTGTGTGTGTGTGTGTGTGTGTGTGTGTGTGTGTGTGTGTGTGTGTGTGTGTGTGTGTGTGTGTGTGTGTGTGTGAGTGAGTGTTAGTGTCACCTGGTGTATTTCCTGCCACCCGTTCTCATCAGTCATCCCTGCAACCATGGCAACAATAATTATAAATATATTTACAGTAGACAGATTATTAACTGCGTTCAAATACTCAAATATAAACGTAAAAAAAAATGAAATAGTGAATTTACAAGAGACTACATAATCATACATTTGTGAGGTATCAGGAAATCAGGATAAATAGTATAAGAGTTTTACTCAACAATTTTTATATTCAAACACACACACACACACACACACACACACACACACACACACACACACACACACACACACACACACACACACACGTACGTACCGATGATGGCGTGGTCCTGCAGCAGCAGCTCGCAGCAGTACGGCGCCCCCCCCACCATCGCTGAGTGGTACAGAGGAGTCAGACCCCGACTGTCCTTATAGTCCGGAGACGCTCCCAGGTCCAGTAGTGTCTGCATACATACGAGATATACAGTATAATATAATACATGTATAATACGCAGAGCCATATCTAACTGAGGAGTGTGTGTTCTGGTTTGTTTTGGTTTGTTTTGGTGTGTGTTCTCAGCAGAGTGTGTGTGTGTGTATTGATGTGTGTGTGTGTGTGTGTGTGTGTGTGTGTGTGTGTGTGTGTGTGTGGCTGTGTG
>JAPTMU010000037.1:97500-142500 GCA_028583405.1 Pogonophryne albipinna
TAGCCAATAGGAGCGTTAGTGTTCTGCAGTGATGTCACTTTATTCCGGAAGTAAACAAAGGAGTCCAATGGAGGCCTGTGCTACGAAGCCAGTTCAACAGACCCTGGATATGTTTGAGTTACCCGGCTTACCAAACCCAAAACAAACGCGCTCTCGCTAAGCCGCCCTACGACGCTGGTTATCAACTCGGTAACTCAAGCCAGGGTTTCTCTGTCCGGCTGAGTGTGTGTTCACATGAAAGGGGCGGGGCTAGCAACGTTTGACCAATCACAAACATGGACAAGCGTACTGACAGCGCAGCGTCATACTTCCTGAATGAAAAGTCAACTATAATATTAGACAAATATGAAGAAGTTAAACTTTAAACATCCATGACTTAAACACTTTATCCAGGATCAAAGCCACAGAGCTGCACCTGCAAGGTGAATACAGCTGGTAACAGAACAAGTGTTTGAATGCGTACATTAACAGGTTTATGATATCACTGCCCGTCTAAGACACGATCTGACTTTCATTACATTTGACTCGAGTGTTTCCTCAACTTAATGTGTTGCTTAAAATAATCCTTCTGCATCCAGTCTGTGACTCTGTGAGTGTTGCACGGCCAGATACGGCTCAGCTGACTCAGATAAGGACATATATGATGAACATTATGAAGTGATATGCCGCGGACTGTACTTAATGTTACTCTGATCCGGTTACTTTTGTTGTGGCAGATATTTCAGTAAGCTTTCTTAACGCTAATGTTATAATAGTCAGATTGCTCTGAAGATGGAGGTGATATTCTATTAATGTTCACGTTCACACAGTCGGTGATTTTTGCCGGCCGTCTTTCTGTATTTCCTTCCTCCTGTAATATGACTTGATCGCTTTAAACTCCGCACACTGAGCTCTGATTGGTCAGCAGGCGGTGCTTTCACTGAGTTGAGCTCTTATCCTGGAACCTAACCTGCTCCGGACCAGGCTAGCCGTTCAGCATCAGTTACCATGGAGATCTAGCCCGCTAAGAAGAGAACCAGCGTCGTAGGACCGGAAACCCCGAGTTAACCCTGAAGTTAGCCGCTAAGAGAAAATCCGGCTTCGTCGTGCAGGCCTCAGGTGTGTGTGTGTGTGTGTGTGTGTGTGTGTGTGTGTGTGTGTGTGTGTATGTGTGTGTGTGTGTGTGTATGCATGCATGTGTTTGACTGTGTGTGTGTGTGTGTGTGTGTGTGTGTGTGTGTGTGTGTGTGTGTGTGTGTGTGTGTGTTACCGTCTGCTGCAGGTCCGGGATGCCGATGCGGACGACGATGCTGTTTCCAGGGGGTGTGTCATCCGCGTCGTCGTCCCTGGCAACAGCAGAGCCTGTGGGGTTGCCGTTAGTAACCGCTTGTTGCCGCGGGCGATCATGTTTGGTGTCAGCAGCCGGACTCAGAGGCATGTGGCTGAGAGACACACACACACACACACATTATTTGTCTTTTTTTTTTTTAGAATAGCAGAAGTAAACAGTTGTCAAAATTAATTGGAGTATTTTTTTTGATTTCTGGGATTATTTATTTATCTTGCATTCATTTTTCCTTCAAATCAACCTGCACATGTTTTTGATATTTTCGGCTCTTATTTTATTGATTTATTTTTTATATCGGCAACATAAAAAAAATATACAAATGATTATTTTCATTTATTTGAGGGTTTTCTGTCTTTCTTAGAATGGCAGCTTTAGTCCTCCACACACAACTTGGGCTTTATCAATGATATATAATCACTTATGTTATTACTGAGCTGAGCCTCCGAGTCAGCAGCTGATTGGTTGTGAGTCAGAGGGAGATTACAGCCTCCCACTGACTCCTCTCTCTCTCTGCAGACATTTTACATTTCAGGAAAAGGTGCAACAAACGCAGAAATGGCTGCTTCTCGTTCAGGTGCTCAGAGTGAGAGGAACAGAGGAAGAACTGATTAAATACAATTCAGAGGCACTTTACTGTAATAAACCAGTCAGAGATGTATGAAAGAAATGCCTGAACATCAGCAGGAGAGGACTCTTTAAAGTAGAGACACTACATACTGATATACACCTGAACATCAGCAGGAGAGGACTCTTTAAAGTAGAGACACTACATACTGATATACACCTGAACATCAGCAGGAGAGGACTCTTTAAAGTAGAGACACTACATACTGATATACACCTGAACATCAGCAGGAGGGAACTCTTTAAAGTAGAGACACTACATACTGATATACACCTGAACATCAGCAGGAGAGGACTCTTTAAAGTAGAGACACTACATACTGATATACACCTGAACATCAGCAGGAGAGGACTCTTTAAAGTAGAGACACTACATACTGATATACACCTGAACATCACTAGGAGAGGACTCTTTAAAGTAGAGACACTACATACTGATATACACCTGAACATCAGCAGGAGGACTCTTTAAAGTAGAGACACTACATACTGATATACACCTGAACATCAGCAGGAGAGGACTCTTTAAAGTAGAGACACTACATACTGATATACACCTGAACATCAGCAGGAGAGGACTCTTTAAAGTAGAGACACTACATACTGATATACACCTGAACATCAGCAGGAGAGGACTCTTTAAAGTAGAGACACTACATACTGATATACACCTGAACATCACTAGGAGAGGACTCTTTAAAGTAGAGACACTACATACTGATATACACCTGAACATCAGCAGGAGGACTCTTTAAAGTAGAGACACTACATTCTGATATACACCTGAACATCAGCAGGAGAGGACTCTTTAAAGTAGAGACACTACATACTGATATACACCTGAACATCAGCAGGAGAGGACTCTTTAAAGTAGAGACACTACATACTGATATACACCTGACCATCAGCAGGAGAGGACTCTTTAAAGTAGAGACACTACATACTGATATACACCTGAACATCAGCAGGAGAGGACTCTTTAAAGTAGAGACACTACATACTGATATACACCTGAACATCACTAGGAGAGGACTCTTTAAAGTAGAGACACTACATACTGATATACACCTGAACATCAGCAGGAGGACTCTTTAAAGTAGAGACACTACATACTGATATACACCTGAACATCAGCAGGAGAGGACTCTTTAAAGTAGAGACACTACATACTGATATACACCTGAACATCAGCAGGAGAGGACTCTTTAAAGTAGAGACACTACATACTGATATACACCTGAACATCACTAGGAGAGGACTCTTTAAAGTAGAGACACTACATACTGATATACACCTGAACATCAGCGGGAGGACTCTTTAAAGTAGAGACACTACATACTGATATACACCTGAACATCAGCGGGAGGACTCTTTAAAGTAGAGACACTACATACTGATATACACCTGAACATCAGCAGGAGAGGACTCTTTAAAGTAGAGACACTACATACTGATATACACCTGAACATCAGCAGGAGAGGACTCTTTAAAGTAGAGACACTACTGACTGATATACACCTGAACATCAGCAGGAGAGGACTCTTTAAAGTAGAGACACTACATACTGATATACACCTGACCATCAGCAGGAGAGGACTCTTTAAAGTAGAGACACTACATACTGATATACACCTGAACATCAGCAGGAGAGGACTCTTTAAAGTAGAGACACTACATACTGATATACACCTGAACATCACTAGGAGAGGACTCTTTAAAGTAGAGACACTACATACTGATATACACCTGAACATCAGCAGGAGGACTCTTTAAAGTAGAGACACTACATACTGATATACACCTGAACATCAGCAGGAGAGGACTCTTTAAAGTAGAGACACTACATACTGATATACACCTGAACATCAGCAGGAGAGGACTCTTTAAAGTAGAGACACTACATACTGATATACACCTGAACATCACTAGGAGAGGACTCTTTAAAGTAGAGACACTACATACTGATATACACCTGAACATCAGCGGGAGGACTCTTTAAAGTAGAGACACTACATACTGATATACACCTGAACATCAGCGGGAGGACTCTTTAAAGTAGAGACACTACATACTGATATACACCTGAACATCAGCAGGAGAGGACTCTTTAAAGTAGAGACACTACATACTGATATACACCTGAACATCAGCAGGAGAGGACTCTTTAAAGTAGAGACACTACTGACTGATATACACCTGAACATCAGCAGGAGAGGACTCTTTAAAGTAGAGACACTACATACTGATATACACCTGAACATCAGCAGGAGAGGACTCTTTAAAGTAGAGACACTACATACTGATATACACCTGAACATCAGCAGGAGAGGACTCTTTAAAGTAGAGACACTACATACTGATATACACCTGAACATCAGCAGGAGAGGACTCTTTAAAGTAGAGACACTACATACTGATATACACCTGAACATCAGCAGGAGAGGACTCTTTAAAGTAGAGACATTACATACTGATATACACCTGAACATCAGCAGGAGAGGACTCTTTAAAGTAGAGACACTACATACTGATATACACCTGAACATCAGCAGGAGAGGACTCTTTAAAGTAGAGACACTACATACTGATATACACCTGAACATCAGCAGGAGAGGACTCTTTAAAGTAGAGACACTACATACTGATATACACCTGAACATCAGCAGGAGAGGACTCTTTAAAGTAGAGACACTACATACTGATATACACCTGAACATCAGCAGGAGAGGACTCTTTAAAGTAGAGACACTACATACTGATATACACCTGAACATCAGCAGGAGAGGACTCTTTAAAGTAGAGACACTACATACTGATATACACCTGAACATCAGCAGGAGAGGACTCTTTAAAGTAGAGACACTACATACTGATATACACCTGAACATCAGCAGGAGAGGACTCTTTAAAGTAGAGACACTACATACTGATATACACCTGAACATCAGCAGGAGAGGACTCTTTAAAGTAGAGACACTACATACTGATATACACCTGAACATCAGCAGGAGAGGACTCTTTAAAGTAGAGACACTACATACTGATATACACCTGAACATCAGCAGGAGAGGACTCTTTAAAGTAGAGACACTACATACTGATATACACCTGAACATCAGCAGGAGAGGACTCTTTAAAGTAGAGACACTACATACTGATATACACCTGAACATCAGCAGGAGAGGACTCTTTAAAGTAGAGACACTACATACTGATATACACCTGAACATCAGCAGGAGAGGACTCTTTAAAGTAGAGACACTACATACTGATATACACCTGAACATCAGCAGGAGAGGACTCTTTAAAGTAGAGACACTACATACTGATATACACCTGAACATCAGCAGGAGAGGACTCTTTAAAGTAGAGACACTACATACTGATATACACCTGAACATCAGCAGGAGAGGACTCTTTAAAGTAGAGACACTACATACTGATATACACCTGAACATCAGCAGGAGAGGACTCTTTAAAGTAGAGACACTACATACTGATATACACCTGAACATCAGCAGGAGAGGACTCTTTAAAGTAGAGACACTACATACTGATATACACCTGAACATCAGCAGGAGAGGACTCTTTAAAGTAGAGACACTACATACTGATATACACCTGAACATCAGCAGGAGAGGACTCTTTAAAGTAGAGACACTACATACTGATATACACCTGAACATCAGCAGGAGAGGACTCTTTAAAGTAGAGACACTACATACTGATATACACCTGAACATCAGCAGGAGAGGACTCTTTAAAGTAGAGACACTACATACTGATATACACCTGAACATCAGCAGGAGAGGACTCTTTAAAGTAGAGACACTACATACTGATATACACCTGAACATCAGCAGGAGAGGACTCTTTAAAGTAGAGACACTACATACTGATATACACCTGAACATCAGCAGGAGAGGACTCTTTAAAGTAGAGACACTACATACTGATATACACCTGAACATCAGCAGGAGAGGACTCTTTAAAGTAGAGACACTACATACTGATATACACCTGAACATCAGCAGGAGAGGACTCTTTAAAGTAGAGACACTACATACTGATATACACCTGAACATCAGCAGGAGAGGACTCTTTAAAGTAGAGACACTACTGACTGATATACACCTGAACATCAGCAGGAGAGGACTCTTTAAAGTAGAGACACTACATACTGATATACACCTGAACATCAGCAGGAGAGGACTCTTTAAAGTAGAGACACTACTGACTGATATACACCTGAACATCAGCAGGAGAGGACTCTTTAAAGTAGAGACACTACATACTGATATACACCTGAACATCAGCAGGAGAGGACTCTTTAAAGTAGAGACACTACTGACTGATATACACCTGAACATCAGCAGGAGAGGACTCTTTAAAGTAGAGACACTACTGACTGATATACACCTGAACCTCAGAAAAATATATATAAGAAAATGTAAAAAAAAATCCGAAATGTCGGAAATTCATGTGAAAATTATCCTGAAAAAAATCAGAAAGAAAATGTTTGAAAAATAAGATAAAAATCTGGAAATATCTGTAAAAATAACAGAAACAAATGTTTTAAAGAATATTAAATAAATATTGGAAAAAAGATCTGAGAAAAATAATTCTGAAAATATCAGAAACATTTATTAAAAAATATTGGAAAATGCCAGATCATTTTTTTACCTACATACTTCAACCTCCTTTAATCTCTAGCTATGACACCTTTTCCAGTGAGATGCTGATGAACTCAAGGCTGTCTTCAGTAGAAGTTAAAACAGCTTGAATGTAAAAACCTACAGCAGATTATCTTCTGACTGCAGGACGTTACTGAAGTGTTTTTGCTCAGATTGTGGGAGGTGTTTTTATTCAGTCTGCAGACTCTGACCTCCACCTTCTCCAACAGCGGGAATCATGGCTGCAGGATGTTACATCACTTCCTGTTGTTCACCCCTAGATCTCTCACACACACACACACACACACACACACACACACACACACACACACACACACACACACACACACACACACACACACACACACACACACACACACACACACACACACACACACACACACACACACACACACACACACATACCATGTATACAGCACTTCAGGGGACATTACATTGACTTACATGCATTTCCTGGAGACTTATCCTAACCATAACCAACACATGCCTAACCCTTACCCTTACCCTTAACTTTACCCTAACCCTTACCCTAACCCTAATCCTAAACCTAACCAAGTCTTCACCCTAAAATTAATGACTCCCCTCATGGGGACCTCCAATTTGTCCCCATAAGGGAGGCGAGTCCCCACACGTGACTGTGAAAACAGATTTAGGTCCCCACAAGTATAGTAATGCAAGGCCACACACACACACACACACACACACACACACACACACACACACACACACACACACACACACACACACACACACACACACACACACACACACACACACACACACACACACACACACACACACACACACACACACACACACACACACACACACATTGATTCACATTACACCGAGAGGAGTCAAATTGTTCTTTAGCACAATTGGAGCAAAGTTAAATGATAGTAATTATTAGAGGAGGAATGAGGAAGAGAAAAGACCTAACACTATTTAAACGTACATTTTTATAATTCATATTATAACAATATTATGTATTATAATTAATTATAATTTTATATAAAACATGTTATATTATTTAATCATTTATTTCGAATTATACTTAATATTTTATATATCTTTAATTGCCTATATATTTATGTTTGTCAGAGATACATCCTTCTTATAATTCCTCTCACGTCCCAAGTGACTTCCTGCTCGACTAAAGACATTATTAAACGTCTAATTATCTCCCGCATTAATCAGCGGTGGTTCTAATTAGCGTCTGATTAGCACGAAGCTGCTGAGGAGAAGCAGCAGGACTCTAATGGCCGCTGAGACGAAGAGGAAGAGGAGGAGGAGGAGGAGTTGTGAGTTGTCATAGAAACTGGAATAGCAGGGAATCCTGTGCTAACCTCACACTGTCACTCTGTGTGTGTGTGTGTGTGTGTGTGTGTGTGTGTGTATGTGTGTGTGTGTGTGTGTGTGTGTGTGTGTGTGTGTGTGTGTGTGTGTGTGTGTGTGTGTGTGAGAAAAAAGCCCCCTGATCTACATGCTCGCTGTTGCTATGGGAACAAGTTGAACAGTTTTTTCGCAGTTTCCCCCCGTTTTCTTTTTTAAACTCCCATCCTGCCCGACGACCGCAGACCCTCTCCATGTCTAAATATACATGTATTTATATATATATAAATATATATATATATATAATACCCTCAATATATATGTATATGTGTGTGTTTATGATTGATTTCCAATATCAGATCAATACTTAATTAATTTAGAGGAAGAAACCAAATGTACCATATTCTTATTTATTTTATAGATTTTTTTGTACAGTATTTACATTTATTACAATGCAGTAAAAGCGTTAATTTGTATTATTATTGATATTATTATTAAGAATATTATTTATTATAATTAATTAATATTTGATATGAACAATTATTTAAATTTTTATTTACACAGTCTCATTTTTATGATTTTATTTAATTATTATTTTAATTATTATTATTATTATTATTATTATTATTATTTGTATGGTATTTAATTTATTTACCAATATTATCTATTATAATTAGTTTTTTTCATTTATTTTAATTTACACCGATTATCTTTGCACTTTTTCAAATAAGTTTTTCATAATTATTTGTATTTATTTAATAATTATTTGTACTGGAATTAATGTAATTATTGCTCTAAAATTAATTAAATACATTAAATGATTAATAAATAATTGTATTTATTAACTTATTATGAATTATCGATATTATATTTATTTTTTAAAACGCACAGCAGAACTCCCAAACACCTGGAAACCCTTGAATCAGACGCTCACATGTTGTTTTTATAAATGTCTTCTTTGAGTTAAATTAGCATTTAAATGTTGCATCCTTTCCTCTCTCACATGTCTGAGTGTCCTTGAAGGCACAACGGAGACACTTTCCTTCCTTCACACCAACAAAGATAATCAAACCCATCATAAAAGTCAACATCCCAAACACACACTACATGTATATCTTTCCTCCATGAATCACTTCCTCTCGTGAGCTGCTGAGAATGCTGGGTAATTGCTGCGATGTTTACACGCTAACATTTCGCCCGCCGAGGAATCCTCAACGACATGTCAGTCATTGAAATGTCAGAGGAGCGGATTCAGAAAAAATGACTCTCATTCATTTCCAGTCACTGCCATTCAGGGTCATAATGGGCTGCAGAGTTTCCCAGCATGCATTGGGAGGAGATCACGGACAGGTCGACAAAAACCACTCAAACGACAGCTTCAAAGGTGTATCAGTATGTAGTGTCTCTACTTTAAAGAGTCCTCTCCTGCTGATGTTCAGGTGTATATCAGTATGTAGTGTCTCTACTTTAAAGAGTCCTCTCCTGCTGATGTTCAGGTGTATATCAGTATGTAGTGTCTCTACTTTAAAGAGTCCTCTCCTGCTGATGTTCAGGTGTATATCAGTATGTAGTGTCTCTACTTTAAAGAGTCCTCTCCTGTTGATGTTCAGGTGTATATCAGTATGTAGTGTCTCTACTTTAAAGAGTCCTCTCCTGCTGATGTTCAGGTGTATATCAGTATGTAGTGTCTCTACTTTAAAGAGTCCTCTCCTGCTGATGTTCAGGTGTATATCAGTATGTAGTGTCTCTACTTTAAAGAGTCCTCTCCTGCTGATGTTCAGGTGTATATCAGTATGTAGTGTCTCTACTTTAAAGAGTCCTCTCCTGCTGATGTTCAGGTGTATATCAGTATGTAGTGTCTCTACTTTAAAGAGTCCTCTAGTGCTGATGTTCAGGTGTATATCAGTATGTAGTGTCTCTACTTTAAAGAGTCCTCTCCTGCTGATGTTCAGGTGTATATCAGTATGTAGTGTCTCTACTTTAAAGAGTCCTCTCCTGCTGATGTGCAGGTGTATATCAGTACGTAGTGTCTCTACTTTAAAGAGTCCTCTCCTGCTGATGTGCAGGTGTATATCAGTATGTAGTGTCTCTACTTTAAAGAGTCCTCTCCTGCTGATGTTCAGGTGTATATCAGTATGTAGTGTCTCTACTTTAAAGAGTCCTCTCCTGCTGATGTTCAGGTGTATATCAGTATGTAGTGTCTCTACTTTAAAGAGTCCTGTCCTGCTGATGTTCAGGTGTATATCAGTACGTAGTGTCTCTACTTTAAAGAGTCCTGTCCTGCTGATGTTCAGGTGTATATATATAGGTGTAGTTTTTTCTCTCTCTCTCTCTCTCTCTCTCTCTCTCTCTCTTTCTCTGTCTCTCTCTCTCTCTCTCTCTCTCTCTCTCTATCTCTCTTCTCTCTCTCTCTCTCTCTCTCTCTCTCTCTCTGTCTCTCTCTCTCTCTCTCTCTCTCTGTCTCTCTCTCTCTCTCTCTCTCTCTCTCTCTCTCTCTCTCTCTCTCTCTCTCTCTGTCTCTCTCTCTCTCTCTCTCTCTCACTCTCTCTCTCTCTGTCTCTCTCTGTCTCTCTCTCTCTCTGTCTCTCTCTCTCTCTCTCTCTCTCTCTCTCTCTCTCTCTCTCTCTCAGGTTTCTATTTGATCAGCTGTGACAGAGTTGGCTCAGTTTGTAGTCTTCTGAAGGTGAATCCACCAAACAGGTTTAATGAGCTTTTATTCCGGGCGCTGATGCGTGAAAACTGGGGAAAAACAAAAGCGTTAATTGTTCTGTCCTTTTGTTTCAGGTTGTATTAAATAACGAACTCAAAGTTAAACACTGCAGGGAGGTTTTCAAGCCTCGTCAGTTTTTCAGTGTGCGTTTGGATCATTAGAGTCGCTCCTCAGATTCAGACCAGAGGAATAGGAAAGTCCTGGAAGAGTTTCTGAGCTGCAGAGGAGGAACAGGAAGGGATTAGTTTCCGTTCTGAGCGACAGGAAGTGAATTCAGAGCCTTGGATTAGTGTTTTCTGAAGAGTGGAGGAACAATTGAAGCAGATTTCACGTTCATTTCAGTTATTTAAGCGCCTCAGAGTACGTGCCATTTTTTAAAATGTGTCACACAGAATAACTTTATTTTTTCATTCATTTATATATTTTCTTCTTAAATGCAGTTTTTGAACTTAATTAACATTAATAGTATTTCAAATGTATTTAAGGGCAATAATTATATTTATTCTATCTCCAAAATGTATTGAATAAATAATAATTTGATATACTGATATATACCTGAACATCAGCAGGAGAGGACTCTTTAAAGTAGAGACACTACGTACTGATATACACCTGAACATCAGCAGGAGAGGACTCTTTAAAGTAGAGGCACTACATACTGATATACACCTGAACATCAGCAGGAGAGGACTCTTTAAAGTAGAGACACTACATCCTGATATACACCTGAACATCAGCAGGAGAGGACTCTTTAAAGTAGAGACACTACATACTGATATACACCTGAACATCAGGAGGAGAGGACTCTTTAAAGTAGAGACACTACATACTGATATACACCTGAACATCAGGAGGAGAGGACTCTTTAAAGTAGAGACACTACATACTGATATACACCTGAACATCAGCAGGAGAGAACTCTTTAAAGTAGAGACACTACATACTGATATACACCTGAACATCAGCAGGAGAGGACTCTTTAAAGTAGAGACACTACATACTGATATACACCTGAACATCAGCAGGAGAGGACTCTTTAAAGTAGAGACACTACATACTGATATACACCTGAACATCAGCAGGAGAGGACTCTTTAAAGTAGAGACACTACATACTGATATATACCTGAACATCAGCAGGAGAGGACTCTTTAAAGTAGAGACACTACGTACTGATATACACCTGAACATCAGCAGGAGAGGACTCTTTAAAGTAGAGACACTACATACTGATATACACCTGAACATCAGCAGGAGAGGACTCTTTAAAGTAGAGACACTACATACTGATATATACCTGAACATCAGCAGGAGAGGACTCTTTAAAGTAGAGACACTACATACTGATATACACCTGAACATCAGCAGGAGAGGACTCTTTAAAGTAGAGACACTACATACTGATATACACCTGAACATCAGCAGGAGAGGACTCTTTAAAGTAGAGACACTACATACTGATATACACCTGAACATCAGCAGGAGAGGACTCTTTAAAGTAGAGACACTACATACTGATATACACCTGAACATCAGCAGGAGAGGACTCTTTAAAGTAGAGACACTACATACTGATATACACCTGAACATCAGCAGGAGAGGACTCTTTAAAGTAGAGACACTACATACTGATATACACCTGAACATCAGCAGGAGAGGACTCTTTAAAGTAGAGACACTACATACTGATATACACCTGAACATCAGCAGGAGAGGACTCTTTAAAGTAGAGACACTACGTACTGATATACACCTGAACATCATCAGGAGAGGACTCTTTAAAGTAGAGACACTACATACTGATATACACCTGAACATCATCAGGAGAGGACTCTTTAAAGTAGAGACACTACGTACTGATATACACCTGAACATCAGCAGGAGAGGACTCTTTAAAGTAGAGACACTACGTACTGATATACACCTGAACATCAGCAGGAGAGGACTCTTTAAAGTATAGACACTACAAACTGATATACACCTGAACATCATCAGGAGAGGACTCTTTAAAGTAGAGACACTACATACTGATATACACCTGAACATCATCAGGAGAGGACTCTTTAAAGTAGAGACACTACGTACTGATATACACCTGAACATCAGCAGGAGAGGACTCTTTAAAGTAGAGACACTACGTACTGATATACACCTGAACATCAGCAGGAGAGGACTCTTTAAAGTATAGACACTACATACTGATATACACTTGAACATCAGCAGGAGAGGACTCTTTAAAGTATAGACACTACATACTGATATACACCTGAACATCATCAGGAGAGGACTCTTTAAAGTAGAGACACTACATACTGATATACACCTGAACATCATCAGGAGAGGACTCTTTAAAGTAGAGACACTACGTACTGATATACACCTGAACATCAGCAGGAGAGGACTCTTTAAAGTAGAGACACTACGTACTGATATACACCTGAACATCAGCAGGAGAGGACTCTTCAAAGTATAGACACTACATACTGATATACACTTGAACATCAGCAGGAGAGGACTCTTTAAAGTATAGACACTACATACTGATATACACCTGAACATCAGCAGGAGAGGACTCTTTAAAGTAGAGACACTACGTACTGATATACACCTGAACATCATCGGGAGAGGACTCTTTAAAGTAGAGACACTACATACTGATATACACCTGAACACCAGCAGGAGAGGACTCTTTAAAGTAGAGACACTACATACTGATATACACCTGAACATCAGCAGGAGAGGACTCTTTAAAGTAGAGACACTACATACTGATATACACCTGAACATCAGCAGGAGAGGACTCTTTAAAGTAGAGACACTCATGGGCGTCGCAGCCATTATATGAGGGTGGGACAAGTCCCCCCCACTTTTACCATGTGGAAAGTCCGTGAATCGGTCTATCCACTCGCCGCACTCTGTAGAGCGCTGTGTCAGAGCTTCACTATCAACTCCATTCCATAATAAGTAATCGGGCAGTTCGATGTGTGTAGAGGTGTGTGTGGTTAACACGTAGCAGCCTGCAGTCACTCTTAAGCTGTTCTGATGAAGATAAACACAGCGAAGGCGGTGCGTAAAAAGGCACAGCTCTTTACCCGCTGGTGCTGCACTTCTCAGAGGCGGAGTTACACGTCCCGCTGCCTCCTGATGCTGCCTGCAGCCATTTCATGAAGTGAAGGAGGTTTTCCTTCAAACAGCTGCGGGCAGCAGATACCGTGAGAGTCCCGCACATGAATTCATAGATCAAGGCAGACTGGTTTACTCTGCTGTATTGCCAATTCGGTGCTTAAACAAATAGCTCTACACCCCTGGCCGACATGTCCTTAAAATGAAGTCAGAGTTTGAAATATATCTCAAATAATGTCTGCACTGCCATTTCCCCACATCAACATAACAGTCTGCAATGAAACGGTTGTCTCCTGTGCGCTCCTCCTCTTCCTACTTGGCACACCGGTAACTTTCTCGTGCGCACGAGAGGCTGAGACCAGGCTGAGCCACAGCTGAGACCAGGCTGAGCCACAGCTGAGACCAGGCTGAGCCACAGCTGAGACCAGGCTGAGCCGCAGCTGAGACCAGGCTGAGCCACAGCTGAGACCAGGCTGAGCCGCAGCTGAGACCAGGCTGAGACCAGGCTGAGACCAGGCTGAGCCACAGCTGAGACCAGGCTGAGACCAGGCTGAGACCAGGCTGAGCCACAGCTGAGACCAGGCTGAGACCAGGCTGAGACCAGGCTGAGACCAGGCTGAGACCAGGCTGAGACCAGGCTGAGACCAGGCTGAGACCAGGCTGAGCCACAGCTGAGACCAGGCTGAGGAACATCACAAAAGCCATTTTCAACGGCTATCTGGTGAAAGATGAACCAGGCTACTGGATGAAATAATATGACTGGTATAGGTGCGAAAATTAAACACGTTTTGAAAAAAATATTATGATAAAATATTTTTATATATTTATAATTCTGCAAATATTACGATAAACTCACAGCTATTTCGCGGCCCGGCAGAAACACCTGGGGGTTGGGAACCCCTGCTTTAAGGTACTCTCTCTCAAAATGGTAATTTGCATTATGTTTTAATTATACTTCTTATCATTCAGAAGCTTTTTGTGTGTGATTATGTTTTACTGAGTGCTTATAGGCCATTTCCATCCCAGTATTCAGTTCACTGTTTATTTTCTGTGCACATAGATAGCTAATATTCTACTGCTTGGGACTTTGAGTCTTCAAAATGTCCAATGTCACAGACTGGGACTTACTTTAGAGTCAGTTGTATTTACGTTCAGTATGACTTGTTATGATTCAATGTTGATGAAAGGGAAATGACAGTTTCCCTTTCATCAACATTGAATATTCATCTCATCCCAGAGGGAAATCAGTGGGGATATTGAAAAGGAAACATTTCAGTCAAGGGGCATCATGTGACCAATATAGACAGAAGAGCAACATTTAAGTCAATGATACCATTCCTAGGTGAACTTAACATCAGTATGGAGTCAGATCAGTCTCAATATTAATAAATGCTCACAGAAGGATTCACAAATGTATTTTGCGATTTATATATAAATGACTCTCCACAACAATATCTCTCAATGCACTCACAAATATGTATTGTTGTTTATAAATGTACAAAAAATGGGCATTTAAACTGCTTTTTATTAATTCAAAGACGGCTCTGAATTAATAATCAAATATGTTTCCTTTCTTTACAACTGGATGAAATTACAAAATGTACCCATCATTTTCCTCATGATAGTAGAGCCACAGAAAAGTATCAAACCACCTGATAGAACGCACCAGAATACAGGACATCTATTTAACCTATAGGACCCCCACACCCCCCTTTAAAAATGTCCCCCCCACATTCAGGATGCTTCCTACGCCCATGGAGACACTACACATACTGATATACACCTGAACATCAGCAGGAGAGGACTCTTTAAAGTAGAGACACTACATACTGATATACACCTGAACATCAGCAGGAGAGAACTCTTTAAAGTAGAGACACTACATACTGATATACACCTGAACATCAGCAGGAGAGGACTCTTTAAAGTAGAGACACTACATACTGATATACACCTGAACATCAGCAGGAGAGGACTCTTTAAAGTAGAGACACTACATACTGATAAACACCTGAACATCAGCAGGAGAGGACTCTTTAAAGTAGAGACACTACATACTGATAAACACCTGAACATCAGCAGGAGAGGACTCTTTAAAGTAGAGACACTACATACTGATATACACCTGAACATCAGCAGGAGAGGGACTCTTTAAAGTAGAGACACTACATACTGATATACACCTGAACATCAGCAGGAGAGGACTCTTTAAAGTAGAGACACTACATACTGATAAACACCTGAACATCAGCAGGAGAGGACTCTTTAAAGTAGAGACACTACATACTGATATACACCTGAACATCAGCAGGAGAGGACTCTTTAAAGTAGAGACACTACATACTGATATACACCTGAACATCAGCAGGAGAGGACTCTTTAAAGTAGAGACACTACATACTGATATACACCTGAACATCAGCAGGAGAGGACTCTTTAAAGTAGAGACACGACATACTGATATACACCTGAACATCAGCAGGAGAGGACTCTTTAAAGTAGAGACACTACATACTGATAAACACCTGAACATCAGCAGGAGAGGACTCTTTAAAGTAAAGACACTACATACTGATATACACCTGAACATCAGCAGGAGAGGACTCTTTAAAGTAGAGACACTACATACTGATATACACCTGAACATCAGCAGGAGAGGACTCTTTAAAGTAGAGACACTACATACTGATATACACCTGAACATCAGCAGGAGAGAACTCTTTAAAGTAGAGACACTACATACTGATATACACTGAACATCAGCAGGAGAGGACTCTTTAAAGTAGAGACACTACATACTGATATACACCTGAACATCAGCAGGAGAGGACTCTTTAAAGTAGAGACACTACATACTGATATACACCTGAACATCAGCAGGAGAGGACTCTTTAAAGTAGAGACACTACATACTGATATACACCTGAACATCAGCAGGAGAGGACTCTTTAAAGTAGAGACACTACATACTGATATACACCTGAACATCAGCAGGAGAGGACTCTTTAAAGTAGAGACACTACATACTGATATACACCTGAACATCAGCAGGAGAGGACTCTTTAAAGTAGAGACACTACATACTGATATACACCTGAACATCAGCAGGAGAGAACTCTTTAAAGTAGAGACACTACATACTGATATACACCTGACATCAGCAGGAAGAACTCTTAAAGTAGAGACACTACATACTGATATACACCTGAACATCAGCAGGAGAGGACTCTTTAAAGTAGAGACACTACATACTGATATACACCTGAACATCAGCAGGAGAGGACTCTTTAAAGTAGAGACACTACATACTGATATACACCTGAACATCAGCAGGAGAGGACTCTTTAAAGTAGAGACACTACATACTGATATACACCTGAACATCAGCAGGAGAGGACTCTTTAAGTAGAGACACTACATACTGATATACACCTGAACATCAGCAGGAGAGGACTCTTTAAAGTAGAGACACTACATACTGATATACACCTGAACATCAGCAGGAGAGGACTCTTTAAAGTAGAGACACTACATACTGATATACACCTGAAACATCAGCAGGAGAGGACTCTTTAAAGTAGAGACACTACATACTGATATACACCTGAACATCAGCAGGAGAGGACTCTTTAAAGTAGAGACACTACATACTGATATACACCTGAACATCATCAGGAGAGGACTCTTTAAAGTAGAGACACTACATACTGATATACACCTGAACATCAGCAGGAGAGGACTCTTTAAAGTAGAGACACTACATACTGATATACACCTGAACATCAGCAGGAGAGGACTCTTTAAAGTAGAGACACTACATACTGATATACCACCTGAACACCAGCAGGAGAGGACTCTTTAAAGTAGAGGACACTACATACTGATATACACCTGAACATCAGCAGGAGAGGACTCTTTAAAGTAGAGACACTACATACTGATATACACCTGAACATCATCAGGAGAGGACTCTTTAAAGTAGAGACACTACATACTGATATACACCTGAACATCAGCAGGAGAGGACTCTTTAAAGTAGAGACACTACATACTGATATACACCTGAACATCAGCAGGAGAGGACTCTTTAAAGTAGAGACACTACGTACTGATATACACCTGAACATCAGCAGGAGAGGACTCTTTAAAGTAGAGACACTACATACTGATATACACCTGAACATCAGCAGGAGAGGACTCTTTAAAGTAGAGACACTACATACTGATATACACCTGAACATCAGCAGGGAGAGGACTCTTTAAAGTAGAGACACTACATACTGATATACACCTGAACATCAGCAGGAGAGGACTCTTTAAAGTAGAGACACTACATACTGATATACACCTGAACATCAGCAGGAGAGGACTCTTTAAAGTAGAGACACTACATACTGATATACACCTGAACATCAGCGGAGAGGACTCTTTAAAGTAGAGACACTACATACTGATATACACCTGAACATCAGCGGGAGAGGACTCTTTAAAGTAGAGACACTACATACTGATAAACACCTGAACATCAGCAGGAGAGGACTCTTTAAAGTAGAGACACTACATACTGATATACACCTAGAACATCAGCAGGAGAGGACTCTTTAAAGTAGAGACACTGCATACTGATATACACCTGAACATCAGCAGGAGAGGACTCTTTAAAGTAGAGACACTACATACTGATATAGACCTGAAACATCAGCAGGAGAGGACTCTTTAAAGTAGAGACACTACATACTGATATACACCTGAACATCAGCAGGAGAGGACTCTTTAAAGTAGAGACACTACATACTGATATACACCTAGAACATCAGCAGGAGAGGACTCTTTAAAGTAGAGACACTACATACTGATATACACTAGAACATCAGCAGGAGAGGACTCTTTAAAGTAGAGACACTGCATACTGATATACACCTGAACATCAGCAGGAGAGGACTCTTTAAAGTAGAGACACTACATACTGATATACACCTGAACATCAGCAGGGAGAGGACTCTTTAAAGTAGAGACACTACATACTGATATACACCTGAACATCAGCGGGAGAGGAACTCTTTAAAGTAGAGACACTACATACTGATATACACCTGAACATCAGCAGGAGAGGACTCTTTAAAGTAGAGACACTACATACTGATATACACCTAGAACATCAGCAGGAGAGGACTCTTTAAAGTAGAGACACTACATACTGAATATACACCTGAACATCAGCAGGAGAGGACTCTTTAAAGTAGAGACACTGCATACTGATATAGACCTGAACATCAGCAGGAGAGGACTCTTTAAAGTAGAGACACTACATACTGATATACACCTGAACATCAGCAGGAGAGGACTCTTTAAAGTAGAGACACTACATACTGACTTATACAACTAAGAAACATCAGCAGGAGAGGACTCTTTAAAGTAGAGACACTACATACTGATATACACTAGAACATCAGCAGGAGAGGACTCTTTAAAGTAGAGACACTGCATACTGATATACACCTGAACATCAGCAGGAGAGGACTCTTTAAAGTAGAGACACTACATACTGATATACACCTGAACATCAGCAGGAGAGGACTCTTTAAAGTAGAGACACTACATACTGATATACACCTGAACATCAGCGGGAGAGGACTCTTTAAAGTAGAGACACTACATACTGATATACACCTGAACATCAGCGGGAGAGAACTCTTTAAAGTAGAGACACTACATACTGATAAACACCTGAACATCAGCAGGAGAGGACTCTTTAAAGTAGAGACACTACATACTGATATACACTAGAACATCAGCAGGAGAGGACTCTTTAAAGTAGAGACACTGCATACTGATATACACCTGAACATCAGCAGGAGAGGACTCTTTAAAGTAGAGACACTGCATACTGATATAGACCTGAACATCAGCAGGAGAGGACTCTTTAAAGTAGAGACACTACATACTGATATACACCTGAACATCAGCAGGAGAGGACTCTTTAAAGTAGAGACACTACATACTGATATACACTAGAACATCAGCAGGAGAGGACTCTTTAAAGTAGAGACACTACATACTGATATACACTAGAACATCAGCAGGAGAGGACTCTTTAAAGTAGAGACACTGCATACTGATATACACCTGAACATCAGCAGGAGAGGACTCTTTAAAGTAGAGACACTGCATACTGATATAGACCTGAACATCAGCAGGAGAGGACTCTTTAAAGTAGAGACTCTACATACTGATATACACCTGAACATCAGCAGGAGAGGACTCTTTAAAGTAGAGACTCTACATACTGATATACACCTGAACATCAGCAGGAGAGGACTCTTTAAAGTACAGACACTACATACTGATATACACCTGAACATCAGCAGGAGAGGACTCTTTAAAGTAGAGACACTACATACTGATATACACCTGAACATCAGCGGGAGAGGACTCTTTAAAGTAGAGACACTACGTACTGATATACACCTGAACATCAGCAGGAGAGGACTCTTTAAAGTAGAGACACTACATACTGATATACACCTGAACATCAGCGGGAGAGGACTCTTTAAAGTAGAGACACTACGTACTGATATACACCTGAACATCAGCAGGAGAGGACTCTTTAAAGTAGAGACACTACATACTGATATACACCTGAACATCAGCAGGAGAGGACTCTTTAAAGTAGAGACACTGCATACTGATATACACCTGAACATCAGCGGGAGATAACTCTTTAAAGCTACTTCCCATCAGGAGAAACAGTTGTGTGGAAGTTTTATTTCCAGAAGTATTGTTCTCGCTGTGTGGGAGGACAACAACGGGAAATGCTCGTCGCTTTGACCCCGAGTTATTTCAGGACCGAACAATATTTTCACCTCTGCTGGTGAAGACGGAGAATCGGACCGAACATCCCGAGGAGAAGTTACATAACGGAGCTCTGAGCAGAACAATGGAGTTAAAAACAAGCTCAGAAAATAATCAGCTGCTCCTCCAGGACTCGTCCACTGCAGCCGGGAACTGAGAGCAGCAGATTCTCCATGAGAGGAGGAAGAGGGGAAGGAATCAAGGTGAAGAGTAGGGAGGAAGGGAGAATATGTTTTAATTGTATTATTATTATTATTGATCTTATTTTTTTATAAGAACTTTGGCGATAAGAAGAAAATCCAGATATCTTTTGACCAAATTTGTAAGGTTGAATTTCCATGATTTCAATTATTCTCACATATTTACTGGATCATTTTGTCAAATAATCATCATTATTATTATTATTATTATTATTAATAAACAAGTGAGATTACTTATTTGATCCCAGGGATTTGAAACGTATTAGTCGCCCTTTTTTCTAAATAAATATGAATAAGGGGGATTTTGATATCAGAGATGAAGAGCGAAGATGTCCTGTTGCATAATTCAGAAAGACTGAGTGTTCCTTTAAAGTGAGAAGACTGTCTGTGTTAGCAGCTGACAATGATCACAGTCTGGACGATAAGAAGACAAACCCTCACTGAGGAAGAGGAAGTCTGAGTCTAAAGGAAAACTAATATAATCCGCTCAAAAATCAGCAGTTTTACCCAATTCCCCTCGTATTTACATGCTTTTAGGGTTAAATGTACAGTTTATCATTTATTTTGCATCGTTATCCTCATGCACTGAAATGGATTACTTTACATTATATCACTTGTTAGACGCTTTTATCCAAAGCGACTTACATACTCAACACTGTGGACAATCCCCACAGGAGCAATTTGGGGTGAAGAGTCTCAGGGACACAACGACATGCTGACTGCAGTGGGGTTTGAACCTGTAGTCTCCTGATCCGAACACCAACGCACTAACCACTGCACCACATGCCTCCCTATATGTGGTATTTACATGATATAGTGAATTATATTGATTGAGCTGTACTTAAATCAGGTTTTAAAATGGTTTGACTGATCGAGATCATGCAATGTTATTAGGACCACAGATGGAAATGAGCTATTAGCTATAATCTGGCATATTGCATCTCTTCTCTTTGCTGAGATGAATGTGTTTGTATGCATGGTCCTTCAATAAACAATGTTTAATTTCTCTGTTGCTCTCCGTGAGGTTTCTCCCATTTTCCCCTTTAAACTGTGGGTTTTCTCCGTTGTACGATGTGAGGGTCTAAGGCAGTGCTTCTCAAAGTGTGGTCGGCGGGTGAGTGCCCCCTAGTGGTCCGTGAGTATATTGGTAACATTTCACATTTGAAATAAATAAATACATTTAGGTTTTCCGCACTCTCGCGGGAATATCTCCGCAATGGAGCGATCTTAAGTTTCACTTTCGATTGCATGATATAGCCCAGCGCAACACCTTCGTCACACATGTTGCCACTTGTTTGTACAATTTGCAGGCGATTTGTAATCTGTTCTAGAACAACGATGTGTTTTTTGATATTTGTGGAGTTAGGTGGTCCGCGAGTGTTTCTTTATTGGTTGAGTGGTCCTTGGTATGAAAAAGTTTGAGAAACACTGATCTAAGGATAGAGGGTCTAAGGACAGAGGGTCTAAGGAAAGAAGGTGTCGTTTTTCTCACACTGATATTCTGAACAATCTGTGCTGTTGTATTTGCTGTAAAGTGTCTCTACTGTAGGCTAATTTTATTATCTGTACAGCACTTTGGCTCGACCAAAAATCGTTTATAAATGTGCTATATAAATAAAACTTGATTTGATTTGATAAATAAATTAAAAAATATTTTTTTTTTTTATTTGGTTATTTTATAGGAAAAAGGTTGAAAAGCACTGAAACACTGTAATTCATCTGATACATTTCGTACAAAAAGGATGAAATGCAGGAGGTTTGACGCAACTTCCTGCTGGTTTCTTTCGATAAAATTGTTAAAACTGTGGGCATAAAAGCAGGAAATGAAAGAGCAAATCCCCAACAGAAAGCCAAAGTATTGAAGTGTACACACGCGACTAAATCAGAGGATACACAGCGTCAGATACTGGAGTTTAGACTTTCAGCCAATACAGATGTAGAGCTATTTAATCTCCATCCAATTCAGGCAGAGACGTGTACTCACTTCTTCTGCAAACCAGATAAAACGACTGAAGGTCCCTGTGTTTCTGTGTGCCATTTGCACTCTTTAAAGAGCGTATCAAAGACTGTAAATATCCACTTAAATGCCACTGATGTGCTCAGTGTCTGGATGATTAAAGCACCATGACGCTTATTTATATATGTATTTATTCCTCCTTTAATTAATGATGAAAAATGACAATTATATATATTTTCCTTTCTGCACAGGAAGAGGGAGAATATGTTGCATTAGGTAAAAAAGATTGATGTTGTCCCTAGTGTGTTATAATGGTTTTAGTGCATGTAAATGGTCTGCAAAGACTAAAATCTCCGAGTTCTAGAACATGGTGACATCACAATTGAACACTCGCACTCCTATTGGCTAGCGTTCCAACACATTGTACATGATAGGCTAAAGGGCGGGACATCTCTAAGAGATTGACCAATCAAAACAGAGCCGGCCAGCTTGGCCCCAATATTGTGGCCGACGGCACTATATCCCTATGGGAGAAGTGTCCGGGCGGGCACTATAAAACTTCCCAATCAGAGAAGACTTGGCTCTGCTTTCAGACAGAGGGTGAATATGAGAAAAAAGGGGCACAGATCCCACCTTCCCATCTCGTATATATTTCAGGGGAAAGTTTGACTCAAACCAGTAAAAAGTACCAAAACGTATGCATCCATTTGAAGAAAGACGATTTAAAGTAGATACACCAAAACCAAGACTCTCAAGACCTACTTGAAGAGTACTTGTTGGATATTAAACACAGAACATGACCATTGGACAAAAACTGAAATGCTGAATTGGCGCCATGTTTTGGAAAGCTAAGAATTCTTCTTCTTATAATTTGTGTGTTGAGTTTTATTTGCGTTTAGCATGTATGAGTGTTGCATTTTGCCACCTGTTGGACTTTATTTTCCCATTCCCATGAGTCCTTAAACCACTTCCTGTCCCCTGGTTTGGCAGTCAATGGTTTTCTGAATGTGTTTTTGGTTGTTATCCTGAAATAAGGTCTGTGGTGTAGACGTGAAGTCATGTGACCGTGCTGTAGTTCCTTTATAGCCCAATATTAGCCGCCTTTAGCTTAGCGGTGGTGACGTGAAGTCATGTGACCGTGCTGTAGTTCCTTTATAGCCTAACATTAGCCACCTTTAGCTTAGCGGTGGAGACGTGAAGTCATGTGTCCGTGCTGTAGTTCCGCCGCCTTTAGCTTAGCGGTGGTGATGTGAAGTCATGTGACCGTGCTGTAGTCCCTTTATAGCCCAACATTAGCCTCCTTTAGCTTAGCGGTGGAGACGTGAAGTCATTTGACCGTGCTGTAGTTCCTTTATAGCCCAACATTAGCCACCTTTAGCTTAGCGGTGGAAACGTGAAGTCATGTGACCGTGCTGTAGTTCATTTATAGCCTAACATTAGCTACCTTTAGCTTAGCGGTGGAGACGTGAAGTCATGTGTCCGTGCTGTAGTTCCGCCGCCTTTAGCTTAGCGGTGGTGATGTGAAGTCATGTGACCGTGCTGTAGTCCCTTTATAGCCCAACATTAGCCTCCTTTAGCTTAGCGGTGGAGACGTGAAGTCATTTGACCGTGCTGTAGTTCCTTTATAGCCCAACATTAGCCACCTTTAGCTTAGCGATGGAGACGTGAAGTCATGTGACCGTGCTGTAGTTCCGCCGCCTTTAGCTTAGCGGTGGTGACGTGAAGTCATGTGACCGTGCTGTAGTTCCGCCGCCTTTAGCTTAGCGATGGAGACGTGAAGTCATGTGACCGTGCTGTAGTTCCGCCGCCTTTAGCTTAGCGGTGGTGACGTGAAGTCATGTGACCGTACTGTAGTTCCTTTATAGCCCAACATTAGCCGCCTTTAGCTTAGCGGTGGTGACGTGAAGTCATGTGACCGTTCTGTAGTTCCTTTATAGCCCAACATTAGCCTCCTTTAGCTTAGCGGTGGTGACGTGAAGTCATGTGACCGTGCTGTAGTTCCTTTATAGTCCAACATTAGCCTCCTTTAGCTTAGCGGTGGTGATGTGAAGTCATGTGACCGTGCTGTAGTTTCTTTATAGCCCAACATTAGCCGCCTTTAGCTTAGCGGTGGTGATGTGAAGTCATGTGACCGTGCTGTAGTTCCTTTATAGCCCAACATTGTCTTTTTACTTCATAAACCATAAAGTGTTGTTAATATGTGGAGATTATCCTGCTGAACTAAACGTGTAAGTATCATAAATATTTGTTTTATGCAATAATCCAATGGAGAAATCCTATTGGCTTTTTTTGGAGGGAACCAGGGAGATGCTGGCTTAAGGTTTTTCCTACAAAAATAAGTCTTCCTCAACAGCACTGGCAAAACAATACCAAAAAACAGGATCTAAATTGACTTGTTCTTGGTCTTCAGGTTCTAAAATCTCTATATTTGATCACAATCCTCCTGCTGGATCGTATAATATTTGAATGGTTCTGGGTGCCCAGTTTAGTTTCAAGAACTCCAACACTTTTAGAAATAAAGATAAGAAACTCACCTATCGTCAGCAGTCCCATCAAACTTTTCCAACGGCCTCTACTGATTTCTTTACTGGTCCAGTTCTGGTTTTGTTTCTGGTCCAGACTGAAGGTGCCAGGGTCTTCAGTCTCTGCTTTGGGTTTTTTAATTTGACTGTAATCCTGTTTAGAAGCAGCAGCAGCAGAACGAGTACTTTCTGCAGTAATACGGAGTTCCTCTTGAAGTAGTTTTACGGTAGAGTACTTTGCGTGAGGTAATCCTGCAGCAGAGGTCTCAGATTGTATTCTGGGAGCTGCCCTGCCCATCCTGTAGAAACGGGAGGAAGAGGAAGAGGAAGATAGGGAGGGTTGGTGGGAGGTAAAGGATGTGAAGGAGAGGAAGGAGGGGGAGAAGTAAAAAAAGTCAGAAAAGGAGAGGAGAAGCGATCTCGTCTTGCAGTTTAAAGCAGAATTGGGTCAGACACTGATGCGTTTTGCGGAGGCCATTTCAGGTTCAGTCTGTTACACAATGTGAAGCGGCTGTTTCTGTTAGCATGGCAACAGAAAGAGAGACGTACAAACTGGTAGTATTATGTAAAGTTTAAAATATTGATCCATCCCTCTGTTTCTACTCTCAGAGGAGAACAGGAATAGAAAACTGTTAGCATGTGCTGTTAGCTTTGGCTAGCAGTTAGCTTTTAAATGACTAAGAAGTGGATTTTATTAGTTCATTTCGGGACAGTGCACATTAATTAAACATTGATGTAAATGCGTCAGAGTTACAAAAAGGCATGATTCTTAGTCTCTAGACAGATGTTTCAAAAGTCCATTAAAAACAAGTTGAAATATGTATAATCACTGCTCGACTGTTAACAAAACTATGTTTATATCTAGTTGTTTAGCCAATTTAAAGCATATTTTGAGAACATTGGCAAAAGAAAATGTGAAGTTATTTACAGTGAAACATTCTGAATTTAGCATTTAAACAGAACTTTGAATGGAAAGCGCCTTTTGATTCTTACGTCATTTAGCATATTTGTTTTCTTAACAATGATTAGTAATATGCTAATTGGTGTCGGACTGTAAAACACTAAATCAACATCCCTAATTTAATTTGACCAAAACAAAAGTTTATATTTTGGTCAGCGAAGTTGTATTTAACACTGTGGCAAGCTATGAGCTTTAGCAGCCTGTTAACTTACATTACATGACATGTCACTTGTTAGACGCTTTTATCCAAAGAGACTCACTTACTCAATACTGTGGGCAATCCCCACAGGAGCACTGTGGGGTGAAGGGTCTCAGGGACACAACGACATGCTGACTGCAGTGGGGTTTGAACCTGTGACCCCTGATCCGAACACCAACGCTCAACCCACTGCACCAACTTAATATTAGCTGCATATCAGCCACTAAGTAACTAGCTGCCTTTTGTAGCACATTATCATATTATAAAGCTAACAGCTAATTTCTCTGTAGCTAACCAACAATGTAGACTTTTCTGTTAGCAGTCCCCAAACTTATAGTCAGTTTGCAGCATATTAGTCACGTAATTAGCTGTTAACATTTGGTTGCCCATGATTTTACTACTAACAGCTAATGGCGCTTTTCCACTGCAGGGCCTCGCTCAGCTTAGTACGGTATGGCTAGGCCTCGTTAGGCCGTGGTAGGCCAGGCTCACTTTATGCTGCGTTTCCATTACAGTTTAGGAACTGGGGCAGTAACTATAGTAACGCAGTGTAGGCGGAGCCGTGACGTCATCTTCAATGCGAAACACAAAACCAACATCAGCCGTTAGCTGTTAGCCCTCAGAGCTCACAGCTCCTCATATCTGTTCAGAAACTAGACAGAAGTGAAACAAGTACAAACCACAGACTGTCTGTGTCATGGAGAATACAGTCGCTGGTTTATTTATGTCTGTAGGCCGTTGTTGTGAGTGTGGACGGTCGGAGCATATATAACGTTAGCTTAGCCAAGCTCCATTCAGAAAACACGCATTTTAAAAGGTGTTTCTCTGCCGTCTGTCTGCAGACTTGTCAAAGCATTAATTCATGGTTTTTACTAACCGGTATCAGGATGTTGTTACTTCGGCATCATTTAGAAACGTGTATTACAATTAAATCACGGTCAAATATGTTCATCTTGTTGTAGTTGTAGCCCCCTTGCCAGCGATTCTCTCACGAGTTTAGCATACTCATCCCGGTTGTTGGCCCGGAAAGAACCTCGATTTTGGAGAGCCAGAAAAACTGTGAAAAAGTACCCGCTAGTCGGAACTACGCCGAGTGGAAACGCAACCAAAAACGAACCGGGCACGGCACGCTTAAACCTCGCTCCGCGCTGTAGTGGAAATGCGCCATTACATCACTTGAAGCAGTTATGCTAGTGGTGTTAGCTGTTAGCACCCTGTTTGCAAACTCCCCAATAATATTTAGTAAACTGAAGTCAGTCCGTGAATAAGTGTCTGTTAGTTCAAGTCAGTAATAATAAATTCAGTCTGAGGTAATAACAGTAGGACAGTGGAGGGGATGTTATCTAAATTGCTAAAATCAGTTTAACAGAACAAGTGAAGAGAAAATATTGTTGTTGGTACTTTACAGGTTATAATCCAGGATTGGTAATGCAGGTTACGCTAAAAACTGGGATTACACCACCAGATTACTTTATGGTTATGGAGATTATCAGTATTGTCCATGGCGCTACCCATCTTTTGCTCACCAGCGACTACCTATTGTTGACGTCAGCTCGTTTACTCCTATAGCATCATATTGTTGGGACTCTAGCAGCTGTTGACCTTTGTTAGCCTATGAGCTAATAGGCTGTTAGCTTCCTGTTTAGTCAGCCAGTAGCATACTGGTAGGGCAGCTGGTAGCCTGCTAATAGCTAGCAGCATGCTAACCAGGTGGTGTGTGTGTGTGCGTGTGCGTGTGAGTGTGCTTGCGTGTGTGTGTGTGTGTGTGTGTGTGTGTGTGTGTGTGTGTGTGTGTGTGTGTGTGTGTGTGTGTGTGTGTGTGTGTGTGTGTGTGTGTGTGTGTGTGTGTGTGTGTGTGTGTGTGTGTGTGTGTGTGTGTGCATGAACCAGGATGTTTCTATGGCGACGTAGACAGCAGGAGGACATGTTGGACACAAGAAAAACAATAAAAAACGTTCCTGTTTCCCGTCTGGGTTGCCAAGGAATCGGATGTTTGGCAGGAAAAAGGCGAGAAGCTGCACGGCACTGATAACACACACACACATACACACACACACACACACACACACACACACACACACACACACACACACACACACACCACAGACACTTTTCTGCCTCTTCATACTTCTACTCTACTACATCTCAGAGGCAAATATAACACTTTTAATTACACAATAGTACACGGCGTTGTTACATTTAGCTCTACTTTCACAACATTGCAATGCTGCGAACAGACCATAATGAATAAGGAATAAATCCCAATAACAATCCAATATTTGGCGATTATTTCTTGAGTTGTATTGTTTCCAGCAGCCTCTTTATGCAGTGTAGTTTGGAAAGCTACATAATCAAACATCAGTATTCACGACGCATGTGTAATTACATTTTTTTGAACACACAGTTTCAGGTGTGATGATTCAGAAGTCGTCCAGTTGGGGTCAGATTTTGAAGCGTTTCATTGTGAGGTGTGAACAGGATGTGTGTCCTAGAAATGCAGCTCCCTTGGCCATTACCATGGTAACCAATGGTAGGATCTGATAAAACACACACACTTTATCTTGTCAAGTTTCTCGTATCACTGGGAATCAAAAATCTGAGGCTGTTCAGATTCCTTCTCTAAGTGGTTCAGACCTGATGAGCGACCCACAGAGGAGGAAAGGTTCATTAAAGATAACAATTAAAGTTATAATCTCTATAGAGTAGTGCAGGGATGTGGCATTCCTGGGTTGGACCCTGAAGGCAGCATCTCCCTGGACCAATGGGATTTCTCCAATTGAGTTTATCGCAGAAAATAATCTCAAACGTTTATGATATTTGCACGTTTAGTTCAGCAGGATAATCTCCATATATTAACACCACTTTATGATTTCTGAAGTAAAAAGCTAATGTTGGGCTATAAAGGAACTACAGCACGGTCACATGACTTCATGTCACGACCGCTAAGCTAAAGGCAGCTAATGTTGGGCTATAAAGGAACTACAGCACGGTCACATGACTTCACTTCACCACCGCTAAGCTAAAGGTGGCTAATGTTAGGCTATAAAGGAACTACAGCACGGTCACATGACTTCACTTCACGACCGCTAAGCTAAAGGCAGCTAATGTTGGGCTATAAAGGAACTACAGCACGGTCACATGACTTCACGTCACCAGCGCTAAGCTAAAGTAGGCTAATGTTGGGCTATAAAGGAACTACAGCACAGTCACATGACTTCATGTCACGACCGCTAAGCTAAAGGCAGCTAATGGTGGGCTATAAAGGAACTACAGCACGGTCACATGACTTCACGTTACCACCGCTAAGCTAAAGTAGGCTAATGTTGGGCTATAAAGGAACTACAGCACGGTCACATTACTTCACGTCACGACCGCTAAGCTAAAGGCAGCTAATGTTGGGCTATAAAGGAAATACAGCACGGTCACATGACTTCACGTCACCACCGCTAAGCTAAAGGCGGCTAATGTTGGGCTATTAAGGAACTACAGCACGGTCACATGACTTCACGTCACCAGCGCTAAGCTAAAGGCGGCTAATGTTGGGCTATTAAGGAACTACAGCACGGTCACATGACTTCACGTCACCAGCGTTAAGCTAAAGGTGGCTAATGTTAGGCTATAAAGGAACTACAGCACGGTCACATGACTTCACGTCACGACCGCTAAGCTAAAGGCAGCTAATGTTGGGCTATAAAGGAAATACAGCACGGTCACATGACTTCACGTCACCACCGCTAAGCTAAAGGCGGCTAATGTTGGGCTATTAAGGAACTACAGCACGGTCACATGACTTCACGTCACCACCGCTAAGCTAAAGGCAGCTAATGTTGGGCTATTAAGGAACTACAGCACGGTCACATGACATCACGTCACCAGCGCTAAGCTAAAGGAGGCTAATGTTGGGCTATAAAGGAACTACAGCACGGTCACATGACTTCACAAATCTATATCTATATTGCAATATATTGACTTTAGCTGAAACATTTGGCCAGATTTCAGGAAGTCATGCATGAAGCTAAAGTACTGCTGGGGTTTATCACGTTGCCATGACAACCACCTCAGAAGAAGAAGAAGAAGATCCACTTCCTGTTTGAAGTGTGTGTGATATTTTATTTGGATGGAGCAGATCATCTCTTTAGATAGACGGTCTGAGACTACGGCCTACACACTCTGCTGAGTTACATAACACACACACACACACACACACACACACACACACACACACACACACACACACACACACACGTAGAGGGATGCTGGAGGAAGCAGGAATTAAAAGACATCCCTCAGAGGGAACGAGGGAGGATGAATTAAAGTAAAAATGTGAAAGGTAAAAGAAGGAAAGGAGGGAGGGGATGAAGGAGGAATCAGATAAGGTGGGAGGAAAAGGAAAGATGGATGACAGGAAGGAGGTAAAAAAGGGAGGAAAGGGGTAATGGAAAATAAGGAAAGGAGGGATGAATGGAAATTAATGAAATATTAAGAAAAGGAAGGAAAGGAGACAAGAAGAGGGAGAAACAGGAACAGGAAACTATAGGAAGTAAAGGAAGGGAAGTAAGTAAGGAATAAGGAAATTAAAGGAAGGAGTAAAGAGTTAAATAAGTAGGTAGGAAGGGAATACAATAAGAAAAGGAAAGAGGGAAGGAGATGGTTTGAAGAAGAGAAGATGTGAGGAAGTGTAGGTAAGGGAGAGAGGAGGCAAGGAAAGGCAAGAAAGGCACATGAGGAGATGGAAAAGAGAGCATGGAAAGGAATGTAGGGGAGAGGGTAAGGAAGGTAGGAAAAGGAAGGAAGCAAGTAGGCGATGAGAGGACAGATGGAGGAAAGGAAAAAGGTGAGGTGATGAAAGGAATGAGGAAACGCACGAGGGAATAAAAGGAAGAAGAAGTGGATAGGAAAAAACAATAAGGAAGGAATGCAAGGAAGCAATAAAGTGATGACAGCGCATTAATCGAAAAAGAAGATATGAAGGAAGGAGGACGAAAAGGAAGGAAGCAAGAAGAGGATAGGAAAGGGATGAGAGAGGAAAGGAAAGAAGTAAAAGGAGCAGAGGAAGTAAGGAATGCCTAAAGAGGGGTAGGGAAGGAGAGGAGGCAAGGAAGCATAAAAGTGATATGAGGGAGAAGATGAGATAGAAAAAAGGAAGGAAATTAAATGAAGGGAGAGGAGGCAAGAAAGTGAAAAAGAGATGAGCACATAGGAAGGAGGCAGGAAGGAATGCATGTAGGAGAGAAGGAAAGGAGAGCAAGGGAGGAGAGGAGGCAAGGAAAGGAAAGAAGGCAATCAAGTAGGAGGTAAGGAATGCCAACAGAGGGGAAGTGGGAGAAACAGACGACATTAAATAAAAGAGGAAAGGAAAGGAAAGGAAGGGTGGGAAGGGAGGAGAGGAGACAAGGAAATAAGGAAAGGAAATGAGGAGATGAAAAGATGACCAGAGGTAAAGTGCAGAGACAAATTAGTCACGACTTTAAAAGTTGCAGAGATGGACGGACACACACACACACACACACACACACACACACACACACACACACACACACACACACACACACACACACACACACACACACACTGCAGAGAGGGAGAGAAGGAGACTCACCCAGCAGATCACCGACTCCATGATGTTAACTGAAAAGAAAAGGGAGGACTGATGAAGAGGAGAGATGATGGAGGACGGAAAAAAAGAAGAAGAAGAAGAGGAGGAGGAGGAGGAGGAGAAGGAGGAGGAAGAGCGAGAGAGGGAGAGAGAGAGAGGGGAAGAGGAGAGAGAGGATGAAGAGGAGAGAGAGAGAGGGAGGTCGGCTCAGCCCACACACTGCTAGCATGACACACACAATATATATGTGTGTGTGTGTGTGTGTGTGTGTGTGTTGTCTCCCACTCTATTGCGTGGGTTAGAAAACACACCTCTCTCTCTCTCTCCCTCTTTCTGTGAGGGGGGGGCGAGCGTGGGAGTGGAGGAGCGGCCCCGTCTCCATGGCAACGATGCAAAAGCTTCAATTAAATAAATAATTGAACCGTCATCATCATTATAATCATTCTTATCACTGCATCATGATCGCTGGTTGATCGCGAGCAGCAGACGGATGATTGTGTGAAGGTGTTTCCATGTGTGAGAAAAAAGTGGGATTGACCAATCAGAAGCCAGCAGGAGGTCACATGACCCTCGAGAGGAGAGGGTGTTTTCCACAAGGAAGCACATTCATGATGCTGTGTTATTGTTTTATTCTTCATATTTAAACTATTTATTTATTTATTTTATTTTTTATATATTGTTTCCTGACTTACCCAATACCACATATTGATTTTTTTTAATTAATATATTATTTATTTTTAACATTTAATATTTTAACTGTTTTTAAAAATATAAACACGATTTATTTTGTTGCTGGTTCGAATAGCCAACACACACACACACACACACACACACACACACACACACACACACACACACACACACACACACACACACACACACACACACACACACACACACACACACACACACACACACAGGCAGGAATTAAAAGACAACCCTCAGAGGGAAAGAGGGAGGATGAATTAAAGTAAAAATGGGAAAGGTAAATCAAGGGAAGGAGGGAAGGGATGAAGGAGGAATCAGATAAGGTGGGAGGAAAAGGAAAGATGGATGACAGGAAGGAGGTGACAAAGGGAGTAATGGAAAAGAAGGAAAGGAGTGATGAATGGAAATTAATGAAATATTAAGAAAAGGAAGGGAAGGAGACAAGAAGAGGGAGAAACAGGAAGAGGAAACTAGGAAAGGAAGTAAAGGAAGGGGAGTAAGGAAGGAATAAGGAAATGAAAGGAAGGAGTGAAGAGTTAAATAAGTAGGTAGGAAGGGAATACAATAAGAAAAGGAAAGAGGGAAGGAGATGGTTTGAAGAAGAGAAGATGTGAGGAAGTGTAGGTAAGGAAGAGAGGAGGCAAGGAAAGGAAAGAAGGCACACGAGGAGATGGAAAAGAGAGCATGCAAGGAATGTAGGGGAGACGGAAAAGAATGTAAGAAAAGGAAGGAAGCGAGTAGGAGATGAGAGGACAGATGGAGGAAAGGAAAAAGGTGAGGTGATGGAAAGGAATGAGGGAATGCACGAGGGAATAATAGGAAGTGGAGTGCAGGGTGGAGAGGAGGCAATGAGGCAAGGAAGCAAGGAGGCAATAAAGTGATGACAGCACATTAATCAAAAAAGAAGATATGAAGAAAGGAGGATGAAAAGGAAGGAAGCAAGAAGAGGATAGGAAAGGGATTCAGATAGGAATGAAGGAAAGGAAAGAAGTAAAAGGAGCAGAGGAAGTAAGGAATGCCAAAAAGAGGGGTAGGGAAGGAGAGGAGGCAAGGATTAGCAGATTAATCAATAATAAGTAATTACAGTCTTTGAGGAACAGAAATATTGTTTTCCGTCACCACATGCTAAAGGGGGAAACACGCCACGTACTTGAACTGAAGGGTTATTTGAAATGCAGCGCTTTTTAAACGTGTTTGGAGGATATCAGGACTGATGGACGCTTTCCATTAGTTCACACGTTAAAGAGCGTGTGCAGAGACGGGTACAAAAGCTCTTTGGAATCTTTTAGGATGAGATTGTCAGTAATTATTTTCCGCAGCAAAATGTTTTCAGACGTTCACTAATGGGTTCTCCTGACCTGAGAATCTGTTCTTTATTATTATTATTTGTATTATTCTGAATGGTTTCAACGTGGGGAATAAACACCGAGTTCAGCCGCACAGAGGAAAGAAAAACACGTTACCTTAAAACTCACAACAACATCCTTTAAAGAGTTCCTATTCTGCTTCCTGTAGTGTCTTTATATAAGTTTCTGTGCATGTCAATGGTCTGCAGAGGCTAAAATTCCCAAAGTTCCGGAACACCGTGACATCACCAAGGCTGCGTCTCACTTCTCTTATTTCTCATGTCCTCGCTCCTCGGGCTCGGTATCACCGGAAGTTGATTAGTCTGCGCCATCTTGAGTAGCGTCCCTGTGGCCTTATTTGTGTCGGAGGATCGAGGAACAATAATCGAGGAACCACCAGACCATCCTCCGGTGAAATCCTCAGACACTCGCCCCGCCCCCTTACTGTGTATCGCTCACTGATTGGACGATGAAGCGTTTGCACTGATCTGGCTGCTGTCAGGCGATCAGCTGTGCGGCGTCATCACAAACGAACGTCCCATTGCTCTTAAAACTCATTTCCCTGCTTCTCGTGGTTTCCTTGCATCTCTCCTTGCTTCCTTGGTGGGAGGGACTAGACGCAGGGAAACGACGCAAGTGAGGGACGCAAGGATTCCATTTAACCGAAGTGAAACGCCCCCCAGGGAACACTCGCGCTCCAATCATCCATGGGCCCTTCTCACTTCGGTTAAATGGAATCCTTGCTTCCCTCACTTGCGTCGTTTCCCTGCGACTAGTCCCTCCCAGCAGGGAAGCAAGGAGAGACGCAAGGAAACCACGAGAAGCAGGGAAATGAGTTTTAAGAGCAATGGGACGTCCTTTCCTCCGGAGCGTCACGTGAAGCGACGTCCGTTTGTGATGACGCTGCACAGCTGATCGTCTGACAGCAGCTCTGTCCCCGTTGTTTCCACACACACCCCCGCCACACATTTACTGACACAAACATTTGTATCATCTGTTGTAGACCCCAAATAAATAAAATAAAATAAGAACTCATTCTCAAAAAAGATAAACGCCATTCTTAAAATGTATAAATGAAAAAAAGCGATCATGAAAATGTTTCCAATAAATGAAGAAAATGATTTTTGACCACTTTGTTGTTCAGATATATCACATATTTGTAACTAAATGAAACATGAATTGAAACAAAACACGGTATAAACTGAGGAGTGACTCTCGTGAGGTTCATGTGTTTTCTTCACTCCGCTGGGAAACTGCTCTCATGTCAAGAAGCATGAGATCAGTGCATGCACTGCCTCGTCCAATCAGTGAGCGATACACAGTAAGGGGGCGGGGCGAGTGTCTGAGGATTTCATCGGGGGATGGTCTGGTGGTTCCTCGGTTATAGCTCCTCCATTATCGCTCCTCGATCCTCCGGCAAAAATAAGGCCATTGGGACGCAAGATGGCGACAAATCAACTCCCGGTGAGACCGAGACCGAGGAGCGAGGAAATGAAAATAAGAGAAGTGAGAAGGGCCCCCTGGCTCCAATAGATGAGAGTAACACCTACGTCACTTCCGGGCGAAAATTACGGCCCCGCCCACTTTTTGGGGGAAACCAACGCTGTCATTTGAACGGCGGGCGATACACATTCTGAAGTTTTTGCCAATCCGATGAGAAATTTAAGAAAAGCGTGGATTTGTGGATCTTCAAAGAACCCGGTTACGATGAACAGACAGGCAGACAATTACATGAAATCATTGGAAATCGACGATCGGGCTCAATATATGGTTAAATTAAAATCAGTAGACGCATTGACGCATGAGAGCCAATACATGAGCCAATACATGAGCCAATACATGAGAGCCAATACACGAGAGCCAATACACTCTAGCGCTCCAACACATTGACAAAAATAAGGACACTATTTTAAAAAAAAAATGTTTTCTCGACATTTCCTTTATTTTTAAAAGTTTATTTAAAAAAAATTCCCTCTAAAATATAATACGTTTCTCTGATCTTATAATAAAAACAGCTGTTCCAGTTATAAGATATTGTTTAGAGGAAAGGATACTGATACTTTCATACTTTTCAAATACTATTACAGGTATTTCAAAAAATCCTCGAGCACCAATGAGACATTAACACGTGACGCACCTCCTCCCTCTTACAACCAACCAAACGCATTCTCCTAAACATGCCGCTGCCAGGGCCCTTTCTCATTTCTCTAACTCCCCTCCTCGACTCCCCTCCTCGACTCCTATCCTCGAGACTTAGTCCCGCCCATAGGAGATGCGAGCCGAGGAGCCGAGGAGCCGAGGAGAGAGGAGGGGAAGCAGCAGGCGGTTAGAGAAATGAGAACTCCTCTCCTCTGGGAGGTCATTTTAAAGAGACGTCCATTAATGATGACAGGAGGCACAGCAGCCCTCTGTCTGATGGACAGATGTGTTCATGACCACTTTGATTCATTCACAATGCGGTATAATGAGACAATAACAGGCTACAGATGCGGACACACACACACACATATATATGTATATATACATTTATATACAATTTCAGAATCAAACAGAGCACTCTCATATTAACGTAACACTATCAGAGACTGGATATATCCCCCCCCCCTCTCTGGTCGCTACAATGAGGAAAATAAATTACGGGCCAAAAGTTTTATTTACAAGTATTAAAAGTAAGCAGAGGACACCAAACCAACTGAGACCTGTCTGTCCGCTGCATCTACACACACACTGTACCACACACACACACCTACAGCTAACAGCCGTTGTGTATTTTATTAAATATGGACTCTTTGTTTGTAGATATTTACTAAACTACAGCAAATAAAGAGAGTAGGCCTGTTATACTGAGTGATATATATTATACACACTGCTCTGCTTTCTGCACGGACCTCACAGCTGTTCTCTCTGGAAACATCGAGTCGCGATGAAAGCAGTTAATAAAATAATATCCAGGGGATGCATGCAGAGCTGTCATTGGCTGAGATAAGTCCGGCCGTGCGTCACGACTCTTTGAAACATCTCTGTTGCCGGAAATGCATCCACGAAGGAGCCGTGGAGGACCGTGGAGGACCCATCAGTGTATCCTCGGTTATAGCTCCTCCAGAGAGCCTCCTCGATGCTCGGTCCTCGAAGTGCATTTAGAGAAATGAGATGTCCTTCAACATGGCGCGCTGAAATTCATTTCCGGGTCACTACCGGAGGACCGAGGAGTCGAGGAGGGGGATTTGATGAAATGAGAAAGGGCCCAGGTCTTCCTGCCTCTGCCTCGCTATGCTGCTGCTGCTGCCTTCATGCCCTGCTATTGCGTTCACTTTGCTGCTGCTGCTGTGTCACTTGCTATTGCTGCGTTCATGCTCCTGCTGCTATGTTTCATGTTGCTGCCCCCCCCCCCCCAGCTCCACCTGTAGGCTCATGTTGCTGCCCCCCCCCCAGCTCCACCTGTAGGCTCATGTTGCTGCCCCCCCCCCAGCTCCACCTGTAGGCTCATGTTGCTGCCCCCCAGCTCCACCTGTAGGCTCATGTTGCTGCCCCCCCCCAGCTCCACCTGTAGGCTCATGTTGCTGCCCCCCCCCAGCTCCACCTGTAGGCTCATGTTGCTGCCCCCCCCCAGCTCCACCTGTAGGCTCATGTTGCTGCCCCCCCCCCCCCAGCTCCACCTGTAGGCTCATGTTGCTGCCCCCCCCCCCAGCTCCACCTGTAGGCTCATGTTGCTGCCCCCCCCCCAGCTCCACCTGTCGGCTCATGTTGCTGCCCCCCCCCCAGCTCCACCTGTAGGCTCATGTTGCTGCCCCCCCCCCAGCTCCACCTGTAGGCTCATGTTGCCCCCCCCCCAGCTCCACCTGTAGGCTCATGCTGCCCCCCCCCCAGCTCCACCTGTAGGCTCGGGGATAGTTATCTAATCATCACACAATGTTCTTTGTAAATCTGTGGAGCGGTGAGGCCCGAGCCTAGACGCCAAACTCAAACTATATGCTGCTTCTAATAAACATATTGAGAACACGTGAGTTGCCTGACTGAACTCACTTTTATAGACCAGCTCTTAGCGGGTGATGAGTGTGGTTTTATTGCTCGACTTGTTATCTTATTTTTTCAGCACCTGATAAAGAAAATGTATTAGTTATTACTTACACTTTCTAACTCTGTGCTGCAACTGCTGTACAGAGAAGTCCCTCAACATCAATAAAGTTTATCTTATATTGTGATGAGTGATTTTTTTTATTTTGCAGTACCAGCGCCACCTGCTGGACTAAAGGAGTCTGTGCTCTAACTCTGTAAAAAAATACGTTCGTTATTTTCTTTAAATTCTTGTTTATTTTAATGTCCATTGTGATTTTTTAATTTTTGTAATTCTTGTGTAGATTCTCACATTTCCTTTATTACTCTTAGGTTTGTTTTCTTATGTATTTTTGTAATCGTTGAAACAATTGGGAAGAGAAACATGGAAATAAGAAGAATTATAGCCTGATCTTTTTCTGCTTTATATGCAATAACTAGACATTCAAATATAAAAAACAACGTTCAAAAAGCTTCTACCAGCTGTTTGGATCCAATCACACATAAGCTCTGTTTTGTATTCTTTTATTTAGAAAAGTGTTTTTATACAGCAAAATCAGTCAAAACCTAAATACAAAAGTGAACAGATCATAATCCTTTTTAATCATATTGTTTGAGTGCAGATGATTTCCATTCAGACGTCTCACTGAATCTGGTAGCTCCTAGAAAGTGTGTCCTCTGCTCACATGAGTTATTAGCGTCAGTGTGTTTGCCTCAGCGCCAGCAGCAGGTCCGTGTACGCCCCCCTCACCAGACTCTGCTTAGAGACTCCCAGCTGTTCCATCAGGTCCTCTGCCACCTTTAATCAAAAGGAAAATGTTTGAAAAATACTAATTATTATCTGATTGGTTAGCTGGCTTGCTCTGTTGTGATTGGTCAACCGCTTAGAGATGTCCCGCCCCTTATGCTGCGTTCACACCGGACGTGATGCGATGTTTGGGGGCGGTGCGATTACAAGTCAATGCAGAGACGCGAATTCGCTCCGACGGCACGCATGAAGCGGTTGATGCGAATGCCGCGGCGCGATTGAGGCGACAACCGCTCAAGTTTTTCAACGATCTCACGGTAGCCAATCAGCGGTGAGGATCTCAGCCTGCCGTCACTGACGTTGAACCAGAAAACCAACACAGCCGTTAGCTGTTAGCCCTCAGAGCTCACAGCTCCTCATATCTGTTCAGAAACTAGACAGAAGTGAAACAAGTACAAACCACAGACTGCCTGTGTCATGGCGAATACAGTCGCTGGTTTCTTTATGTCTGTAGGCCGTTGTTGTGAGTGTGGACGGTCAGAGCATATACTGCGTTAGCTTAGCCGATCTCCATTCAGAAAACACGCATTTTAAAAGGTTTTCGCCTGCCGTCTGTCTGCAGACTTGTCAAAGCATTAATTCATGGTTTTTACTAACCGGTATCAGTATGTTGTTACTTCGGCATCATTTTGAAACCATCCATCGATCCATCCATCTTCTTCCGCTTATCCGTGGTCGGGTCTCGGGGGTATCAGTTCCAGCAGAGAGCCCCAAACGTTCCTTTCCCTGGCGACATCAACCAGCTCTGACTGGGGGATCCCAAGGCGCTCCCAGGCCAGAGAAGAGATATAATCCCTCCACCTGGTCCTAGGTCTACCCCTTGGTCTCCTCCCAGCTGGACGTGCCTGGAACACCTCCCTAGGGAGGCGCCCAGGTGGCATCCTAACTAGGTGCCCGAACCACCTCAACTGGCTCCTTTCGACGCGAAGGAGGAGCGGCTCAACTCCGAGTCCCTCCCTGATGACCGAACTTCTCACCTTATCCCTAAGGGAGACACCAGCCACCCTGCGGAGAAAACCCATCTCGGCCGCTTGTATCCGCGATCTCGTTCTTTGGGTCATGACCCATCCTTCATGACCATAGGTGAGGGTAGGAATAAAATGGCCCGGTAGATAGAGAGCTTTGCCTTCTGGCTCAGCTCCCTTTTCGTCACAACGGTGCGGTAAAGCGACTGCAGTACCGCTCCCGCTGCTCCGATTCTCCGGCCCATCTCACGCTCCATTGTTCCCTCACTCGAGAACAAGACCCCGAGATACTTGAACTCCTTCACTTGGGGTAAGGACTCATTCCCTACTTGGAGTGGACAGTCCATCGGTTTCCTGCTGAGAACCATGGCCTCAGATTTGGAGGTGCTGATCCTCATCCCAGCCGCTTCACACTCGGTTGCGAATCATTTTGAAACGTGTATTACAATTAGATCACGGTACAATATGTTCCTCTTGTTGTAGTTGTAGCCCCCGAGCCAGCGCGTCTTGTTTGAATGATGCGAGTAAACACAGCTGACAGCCGCGGTGAAACTCGAGCGATTCGAGCGAAGCGAATATTCGCATCGCGTCCGGTGTGAACGCAGCATTAGACTATAATGTATAATGTGCTGGAGCGCTAGCCAATAGGAGCGCGTGGTGATGTCACTGCATTCCGGAACTTTGGGATTTTAACACAAAAAAAAAAAAGTCAAACATGTTTAAAAAGTGAGAATTTTAGAAAGAAGTTAATTTTTTTGAAAGATTTCAGAATTAGAAAATAATATTTTAGAAAAAAGGGAGAATTTTAGAAAAATGTCAGAATTTGTTGTTGTTGTTATAAAGTGAGAATTTCTGAATACATAAAAAAAAATGCCAAACATAGCGTCGTTCTTTTTTGTCAATGTGTTGGAGCATTAGGGAATAGGAGCGCGAGTGTTCCGTAGTGATGTCATTATGTTCCAGAACTTTGGGATTTTAGCCTTTTCAGACCATTTACATGCACTAAAACCTATAGAACACACAACAGGACATATGTGGTGTAAACAAACCTTCTGTCCGTCCTCTACAGTCTGCTCTGGACGCATCACCACCTGAACAAACAAACAACAAAGTTATCAAAAGGCAGATGAGGGGGGGGTCGGGAGGCTGATCTTAATCTAATAAAAAGGTTTGATATTATATATATATAATATATATACTACAAGTATAGAACATTTTGAAACTACGCGGAGAAAACTAGACTTTGAGATACGTTTCTGATGATTATGGGATGATATCTGATGATCAGGAGTTGCTCATGAACCATTGACTTATTGGTTAATTATTAAGAACACTGGTTAAAAGACGGGTGTGTTTCAGTGTGTGTGTGTTTCAGAGCGTGTGTGTTTCAGTGTGTGTGTGTTTCAGAGTGTGTGTGTTTCAGTGTGTGTGTACCTCCAGCTCCATGTAGTTTCCGAGCCCCTCCACAGCGTCCAGGTGAACTCTAGTCTGACCAATCAGGAACAGCCGTCGCTCCTTACGCACCTCCCCTTTAACCCCGAGGGCGTCTGATAGCACCGTCTACACACACACACACACACACACACAGTTATTTATATATACTTACATATATTTATAGGTGCATTAAGTCAGTATTTGAGTGTTACCCTGAGAGAGGGGGGGTCGCTGGTCGGGCTGATGGAGTAACGTGACAGTTTGGGTCCGTCGGTGTCGGGGCGCTCGTAGAAGATCAGCTGGCCGGACTTGTCCTGATGAATAAAAAATAAAAAACCAATTATAGTTTCTTTGTAAACAATATATTTAGGATATATTGTTCACACCCACACCCACACACACACACACACACACACACACACACACACACCCCCACCCCCACCCCCACACACACACACACACACACACACACACACACACACACACACACACACACACACACACACACACACACACACACACACACACACACACACACACACACACACACACACACACACACACACACACACACACCATGAAGTCCCGCAGCTTCAGGCGTCCCTGGGTGCAGTTGAAGAACGTGTCGTGCTGTTTGATGATCGAGCCCTCTGATTGGCTGAGCTCTGCGGCCCTCGCGGCCAATCGCGTCGGGTCGCTCACTTTGGCTTTGATCTCCACATTAGAAGGCATGACTCGACTGAGCATGTGCACAAAGGAGAAACTATCAAATTACAGGATTTTTTGAAAAGTGAAATTTTAGAAAAAAGTTTTAAAAAGTTAAAAAGTACAAAAAAACAAAGTTTAACATTTTTTATGTTAAAGTGAGAATTTAAAAAAATGTAGACAAAAACTCTTACACTCTGAATTACAACAAATGTTGAGTAGAAAATAAAAATGAAACATCTCATAAAAGAGAATACAACTTAAAAAATGGTAAACATACAAGTTGACCATAAAATATACGTATATGTAGACTATTAGTCAAATAAACACAATGACGGCCATAATGATGCTTATACTTGACCACATTTTAATTCAGTATTTTTATCTGTAACAGAGTATTTATACACACTAGTAGCGTTAGCATAAACATGAACCTGTTACAGTACATCATATGCTAACAGCATCATCACATGGGCCAGCTTGTTAGCTACCTAGCTGCTCCAGCTAACAAACATCATATTAAAGTTAACAGCTAACACACAGAGCACATTAATACAAACTAACCCTGACACTGCAGACAGAAGTTAAGTTTGTAGTTTAACCTGTTATCCGTGTCTCTGTCTCTCCGTGTGTTCACACTAGATTTTCCCGCGAAAAACCTCCTCCGGGGCGGAGCAGCAGCGATCTGAGAGCAGCTGGAGGACCAGGAAGAGGACCGGGAGAAGCGGGTAAACTGACCGCACATCAGTGCTCTGTAACGGGGGAGAAACATTTCTACAGGGGGTACTGCTCCATTTCACCGGAGACGATCTACGGCTGCGCAGAAGACACTGTATAAAGGAAACGAAGACGTCTCACTCCGCTTATATTTTGCTACACTCAAAGTAACCGCATCCACCGTGGCTGCTTTTAAAGGAATACTTCTTATGTATATATGAGTCTATTAATTCTCATTATACGTCCATAACAACCCGTGTTGTGTTTATTTTGCTATTAGGATTACGTTTTATTTTGTAATGTAAAATATTTGTTCTATTTCAGGCATTTTTATATTTTAATCACATTTTTTACCTTAATTTCTATTTCTATTTTTATTATTACTCTTTTATTTCAATTTCTATGTTTTTCTTCTATCATTATTTTATAAAAACAGTACTTTACAAAGGGGGAGAGACACATTTCTACAGGGGGAAGGTCCGCCTCCCTTTCATAAGAGACGATCTACGGCTGCGCAGAAGAAACTGTGTAAAGGAAACGAAGACGTCTCACTCTGCTCCTTTTAGTAACAGCATAAAACATGCCTGCCTTTTAAACAAATGCTAATCTTTAAATATTTTTGTTTAATTCTTTGGATCATTTCTTAAATAATGTTTTCTGTACGTTGATTTTAATTTATATTTATCTATTGTATTATTATTCATAGTGTAATTTATTATAATTTAATCCAAAAGAAATTGCAAATTTCAACAAGATAACATTTCAGAAAACTTGTCAATTAAGTCCTTATTGCAAATATTTATCATGGGATGTTTAATGGTGATTTCTAGTGAGTAAGTAGTAAGTCATTTCCCCTCTTGTAGTGTCTCTTCTTACTGACTTTTAATGATATGACTTCATTCAGTATTTCTATTTATATCTGTTCACCTCCACACACACACACACACACACACACACACACACACACACACACACACACACACACACACACACACACACACACACACACACACACACACACACACACACACACACACACACACACACACACACACACACACACACACACACACACACACACACACACACACACTGCCAAAACATGACTACAAATTGGGCCTGTGTGTGTGTGTGTGTGTGTGTGTTTTGTGTGTGTGTGTGTGTGTGTGTGCGATGCCTGGCATTACTGGGCAACTGTCGAGAGTCATGGTGGGAGGAGAGAGAGAGAGAGAGAGAGAGAGAGAGAGAGAGAGAGAGAGAGAGAGAGAGAGATGGAGGGGGAGGCAGAGGTTGTTTGGCATTTGTGAAAATACTGATGAGGAAAGAAGGAGCAGCGAAGAGGAGAAACAAAGACGTCTGTGAGTAAAACACTTTAAATATAACAGTAACTAAGTTATAAAGTATCGAGAGTCGGTCTGTGTGTCAAATTAACTTTTAAAGAAGTTTTATTGGCATTACCGTGTCAGAGAAACCGTATGAAGTCGTGCTGGGATGTCGTATTTCTGTGTTGAACTCCCCATAAATCCAATGGTGGTTTTTCCATTGGATTTTAGATTATTGCAGAAACTTCTCTCAAACGTTTCTGATACTTACAGGTTTTGTAGTGAGAGAAAATAGGGACGAAATTCAGATGAAAGTATAACATTTTACATCTTGGGTGTTCTAAGAAATCAAAGTGACACATTTACATAATATTTTGAGAACACTTTCATGATCAATCATTATAAAACATATCATATATATTATTCTGAAATGGACCAATCTGCACAACGACTACTTTTACTGTCTTTCACTATATTTTGATGAGAATACTTTTCTACTTTCACTTGAGGAACATTTTGAATGCAGGACTTTTACTGTAACAGAGTATTCCTACACTCTGGTACTTCTACTTTTACTCAAGTACAAGATCTGAGTACTTCTACTTTTACTCAAGTACAAGATCTGAGTACTTCTACTTTTACTCATGAACAATATCTGAGTACTTCTACTTTTACTCAAGAACAAGATCTGAGTACTTCTACTTTTACTCATGAACAATATCTGAGTACTTCTACTTTTACTCAAGTACAAGATCTGAGTACTTCTACTTTTACTCAAGTACAAGATCTGAGTACTTCTACTTTTACTCAAGAACAAGATCTGAGTACTTCTACTTTTACTCAAGT
>JAPTMU010000037.1:147500-205000 GCA_028583405.1 Pogonophryne albipinna
ATGGAGCACGTGGTGGAGGCAGGTGAGAGAGAGCCTCAGACTGCCACTTCCTATTCTTCTATTAACCAAATCATATCAAACAGCCTGACAGTTTTGAAAAAGAATATGAAAAATGTTGTTAAAAATGTCCTCAAAGTGTGTGATTTCCTTAATTTATTTATTCAAAAAAAGTCCAGGAAAACTTCTTACAAATTTGGGAAAAAGTTAGAAAATATGTAAAAAAAAGTGAAAAAATGATTCCTTTTTCTGTTGCTTACGTTTTTTTTGAAAGTCTGAAAATATTCCAAAAATGATGTAATAAGTAAATACAATGCATACAGTATTTATATATTAGTGTTTTTCGTGTGGAGTTAAAGCCCTCAGACTTCTACCTCTCGTTTAGATGAAAAATATCCAAATAAAACAATTCTGAAGTTACGAAAAGATTTGGACATTTTTGTGAATTTTTGTTCAAAAAGTCGAAAAATGTCCTTAAAAAACACAAAATAGGCCTGAAAAATATCAGAACACTTTTCAATAAATATGTGAAAAATGTCAGAAAATTGTTTTTAAACATTTACAAACCGTGTCTGAAAAAGCATTCCCAAAAATATGTGAAAATGTTGAAAAGAAATCCTTAAAATGTGTGAAAAATTCCTTAAAAAAGGTTCAGAAAATATGTGAGAAACGTTCGATTATTATGCTTAGTATTGTCCAGCACACCTTAAGTAGTGTTGTTCTTGTTAATAGCACGACTTCTCCTTGTAGTGGAGACTTTTAAAGTTTGGTGTTAGTACTTAGGTAAGTTTGAGAAACCGGCTCGAGAAACACTTTTTGTTATATTCCATGGAATGCTCTTAACATCCCGATAGCAATGAATATCTGAAGTGCTTTGAAGCCGTAGCGCTGTAAAAAGCACGACCAATCATCTGAGCCGGCTAAAGTAACTGGATGGCCTACCTGCCTGTCAGCCTTCCATCTGTGCACAAACTCATCTCGTGCCCTCATTGGTCATGTGCGCGTTCGTGTGTGTTGGAGGAGGGGCTCTGTGAGGGAGTGGCAGATTTCTTCCGGCTGTGTATTTTCAAATTCTAGCGCACTCGAGCTGGTTTCTCCAAAATGACCTACCCCACCTTTAAGCTAAAGGATCTGCATACTTCTCCCCGCAGGGTTCATGACTCCAGAGGAGAGGAAAGTGTACGAGAACATCCGCTCTCCTCACCTCAAATACTGGATCCCCGTGGTCTGGTTCTCTAATCTGGCCGTCAAAGCTCGAGAGGAAGGACGCATCAAGGACAGCATCGACCTGCAGCTGATTCATCAAGTGACTACACACTGTTTGATTATTAAACATGCTGCTCCTGGTTCATATTACTGCTGCGTTATGTTGAAATACGTAGTTCACATATTTCACATATTTGCAGACATGTTTTTCATATTTTAATGACATTTTTCACAGATTTTATGGACAAATTTTACAGAAAATTACACATGTTATTCGGATATGTCTTCAGAAACTTGTTGGGACACTTTCCAAACAATTTTAAGAAATATTTGACATATTTTGTAAAAGTTTTTTCTGACATTTTTCATTTAATTTGAACATTTTCCACATATTTTCAAGAACATTTAGGGTCATTTTTTTTAACTTAAAGGTATCAGCTAGACATTTCTCCAGTTAATTACTTACAATAAGGCAATTGTTTTTTGTATTACAAGTTTTCTTAAATAGCATGTTTAAATATGCAAATTAGCCATTATCTCATTAAATATGCGCCAATTTTAACACATTTCAGGAATCGAAATCTGAACTTTGGATAAAGCCAGGTTCAAAATTCTTGTTTCATTTTGTAGTCATATTAGAATCTAAGGCTTTTACAGAAGGGATATTGGATATCTCTTTTTATCACTCCATAAATCAGAAAATACTGTCAACAGCCCTAAAATATCAATTTTTGCCATGTTTTTAGGTATAAAATGTTGTATAATTCAGGCTATGAATGATATATGAACAAACCCTTCTGTAAAAGCCTTCATAATATTGATAGGAATATAACTGGAAGGTTTGGTGTCTCTACGTGCTACTGAAGTTGACATTTTGAACTCAGAGTAGGAGAAAAGGACCTTTAAAGATTGCAGTGAGGCGCTAGCTAAACCCTCCTGTTCTCTGGATGATAGCTTGCGCCTCGACGCACTCCGTGAAGGTATTTCATGTTCGCGGTACTTTATGTTACGTTAGAATGCTAACTTTTGGTGAATTTAGGAGAAATCTACAGACGCAAATAGACAAACTATAGTAAAATAAACACTTAAATGTGTATTTGTACGTTTTCCTTCCAAAAGCCTGAAAGAAAACATGTTATGGAATCAAAATAGCACAAAATCTCAAAATTGACCAATGCTTGAAAAACGATGTTTTTGCCTGCCGTGTCTCGCCTTAAAGAATCTTATTTGAATTTCTTGACATTTGATGATTTGTCTTTACATTTAAAATGTAATTTATACATAAGATTTTTTTATTTTTTTAACTATTTGAACAAAACTTGGTAGACTTTTTAATTTTTTTTAAATTAATTTTGATATTTTGAATGTTGTTTCCGACACTTCCCTTTTTTTACACAAAAGTTTCATCATGTTTTACAAACTTTCTGAAATGTTTCCGATTTAAAAGGACAATATTTCCCCCTGAGGCTTCCATTAAGCCGCATAACATGTGAATACTCAAGTAAAGTAAAAAGTACACTAGTTGAGTGAAGGTACTTTCCATCCCCTGCTGCTCCTGTCTCATTAGCTCATAAATCCAGCAGAGACCAAATGGCATTCAGCCACACAGACATTGAAAGCCTCCGAGGCCGTAATCTGTTGTTCTGTGATCCCAGTGCTGACATGTTGGAGCATGAGGAGAGGGAGGGTCCGATCCTCCAATCAGAAACACTGAGGGGGAACTTCCCCACCAGTTAAGACACAAATAAGATGAAAACTTGACCTTAAGATCGAAAAATCAATCCAGCTTTTAATAAAATGGCCTTAAGAGCAAATCAAATGTACTTCAACATGCTTTACAGGCAAAGATTAGGATGTTTGAAATGTTTTATTTAAAGAATCTAGGTCATACATTTGAGATACTAAGTCAGATCTTCACAATATGAAGTAATTGTTTTGAAATAATAAGTCCCTTTAATTAATACTAAGTCATTATTCTGAGATACTAAGTCATTATTCTGAGATACTAAGTGATTATTCTGAGATACTAAGTCATTATTCTGAGATACTAAGTCATTATTCTGAGATACTAAGTCATTATTCTGAGATACTAAGTCATTATTCTGAGATACTTAGTCATTATTCTGAGATACTAAGTCATTATTCTGAGATACTAAGTCATTATTCTGAGATACTTAGTCATTATTTTGAGATACTTAGTGATTATTCTGAGATACTAAGTCATTATTCTGAGATACTAAGTCATTATTCTGAGATACTAAGTGATTATTCTGAGATACTAAGTCATTATTCTGAGATACTAAGTCATTATTCTGAGATACTTAGTCATTATTTTGAGATACTTAGTGATTATTCTGAGATACTAAGTCATTATTCTGAGATACTAAGTCATTATTCTGAGATACTAAGTCATTATTCTGAGATACTAAGTCATTATTCTGAGATACTAAGTGATTATTCTGAGATACTAAGTCATTATTCTGAGATACTAAGTCATTATTCTGAGATACTAAGTCATTCTTTGGAGATACTAAGTCATTCTTTGGAGATACTAAGTCATTATTCTGAGATACTTAGTCATTATTCTGAGATACTAAGTCATTATTCTGAGATACTAAGTCATTATTTTGAGATACTAAGTCATTATTTTTAGATACTAAGTCATTATTCTGAGATACTAAGTCATTATTTTTAGATACTAAGTCATTATTCTGAGATACTAAGTGATTATTCTGAGATACTAAGTCATTATTCTGAGATACTAAGTCATTATTCTGAGATACTAAGTCATTATTTTTAGATACTAAGTCATTATTCTGAGATACTAAGTCATTATTCTGAGATACTAAGTCATTATTCTGAGATACTAAGTGATTATTCTGAGATACTAAGTGTAAGGTTTCAGCGTTAGAGTCTGGGAGCTTATTGTTTTGTGTTATTCTGGTGGCCTTGCAGTTTATTTGGATGTTGGCTCTGTCCTCTCATTCCAGGTGTCATCACTTCCTGTCGTGGTGTGTCACTTGCCAGCTTGATTGTGATCTCCTGTTCTGGATTGTTTGCACCTGTGCCTCATTATCTGTTGTGTATATGTAGCCCTGTTCTCCTGTTGTCTTTTGTCGGTTCGTCTTGTCTCTATACCAAGTCCATGTCTGTACTCCCTCGTGTAACCATTGAGCATACTATTAGTTGAACCTAGCGAACTTTTGAGTGTCCTAGTTGATCCTAAAACCTTTTTGTATAATAAAAGGTATTCTTTGAAATCAAGAAAGAATCGTGCATCTGAGTCTTTGTGAGTCCTTCGTGTCAGAACGAACCGACCTAACAAGATGGACTCAGCCGATTCCACCGTGGTCAAGACGGCTTTGCAGGTGCAAGGAGCACGCCTGCATCAACATGCGGAACAGCTGACAACAATGAATCAGGGGGTTCAGGACTTAAATGCCCGTCAGCACAACTTCCAGGCAACAGTGACAACGGAAATAAATCACCTGGCGGAGAAAATGCGGGACATACTTACGCACCTCGAGGCACGACCTGCGGTTCCTGCGGCAGAGTTTTCCGGTCCAGCGGAGGTCGGGTTTGCTGAGATCCCCGTTCAAATACCCATGCCATCGTCTTCACTCCGCCTCGCTTCACCGGAGAAGTTCTCCGGGGATTCTGGAAACTGTCGTTCATTCCTGATACAGTGCGATCTCCATTTCAAACATCAGCCCGCAGCATTTCCCACAGATCAAGCTAAGGTAGCTTTCATAGTATCTCACTTGACGGGAAGAGCGGGAGCCTGGGCAACAGCAGAATGGGCCCGAGACTCGCCGGTTTGCCAGTCGTTAAGGTTATTCATGGATTCTATGAAAAACATTTTTGACCAAACAGCACCCGGGAGAGAGTCAGCGAGAGCCCTGGTGAACATCAAACAACGGCAGAGGAGAGTGGCGGATTACGCGATCGAATTCCGGACCCTGGCAGCGGAGAGTGGATGGAACTCAGCGGCTCTTTTTGATGCGTTTCTGCATGGATTAGCGGATCCCATAAAGGATCAGTTAGCTCCATTAGAGCTGCCTGTAGAATTGGACTCGCTCATCGCCATGGCTATCCGGGTGGACCAACGTCTAGCAGAGAGACTTCGGGAGAGAGGGGAGAAAGCAGCTTCCACTCCACGGTTCGGACGGGAGTTACAGAGGGAACACTACGGTTGGCGGAGTAATACCCGGACTTCGTCTCCAGAGCGACCAGCGCCCCCTAGCACCGCGGAGGAACAGATGCAGCTCGGAAGAGCCAAACTCACCCCGGAGGAGCGTCAGCGCCGCCTACGGGAGCGGCGGTGTTTCTACTGCGGCCAACAGGGTCATGTTCTGGCAGCCTGTCTGGCAAAAGATCAGGCTCATCAGCGGGAAGAGGGACGCTGGTGAGCCGAGTGACTTCTTTCGACCCTTCCTCGAGAAGACTGACTCAGGTACAAATGAAACTGAATGATAAAACTGTAACTCAGGATGCATTAATTGATTCTGGGGCTGATGAGAGCTTGTTAGACTGGGAGCTGGCTAAAGAGTTGAACTTAAACATTGTCCTTTTAGATCAGCCATTAGAGGCTAGCGCGTTGGATGGCCGCCTTCTATGTACAGTCACTCATCGCACGGAACCCATAGAAATTGTCATAGATCAGGAGCACCGTGAACATATTAGCTTTCATTTATTCAACTCAGCTCAACAGCCTCTCATTTTGGGTTACCCTTGGCTTGTTAAACATAACCCTCACATGGACTGGCTTACAGGAAAGGTTAAGGGGTGGGGGAGTGAGTGCTCTCGTTCATGTTTAGCCTCTCATACAGTTTCGAGTGGACCGCACAGAGCTGGGAACTTTAAACAGGCGTCAGATAGGGACAGTGTCACTTCTTCTAAACAGTCTGACTTTCCTGACTTATCCAAAGTGCCAGAGTGTTACAGTGACATTAAAGAGATGTTTAACAAGACACGAGCTACTTCCTTGCCTCCCCATAGACCGTATGATTGCCCCATAGACCTTCTCTCGGGCTCTACTATCCCCAAAGGACGGTTGTATTCTCTCTCTGGTCCTGAAAGGGAGGCCATGGAAGAGTATATCGGATCATCACTCAAAGCTGGCTTGATTCGGCCATCATCATCCCCAGCAGCAGCAGGTTTCTTTTTTGTAGGGAAAAAGGACGGTTCATTAAGGCCCTGTATTGACTACAGTCCACTTAATCAGATCACAGTTAAGAACAGATACCCCCTTCCACTCATCTCTACGGCATTCAAACTGTTACAGGGAGCCAAGGTATTTACCAAGCTTGACTTAAGGAATGCATATCATCTTGTGCGCATCCGGGAGGGGGATGAGTGGAAAACAGGGTTCAATACACCTACGGGACATTACGAATATTTGGTGATGCCTTTTGGACTTTGTAATGCACCTGCTGTTTTCCAAGCCCTCATTAATGATGTGTTAAGAGATTTCCTGAATGCTTTCTGTTTTGTGTATCTCGATGATATTCTCATCTTTTCTCTAGATAAGAAGACTCATGTTAACCATGTTCACCTTGTTCTTCAGAGACTCTTGGCTAACCATTTGTTTGTAAAAGCCGAGAAATGCGAGTTTCATGTGAACTCTGTGGCATTTTTAGGTTTTGTGATTTCCCCTAACAAGGTGGAAATGGACCCAGCTAAGGTCAGTGACGTGGCGAATTGGCCCACGCCAGACTCTAGAAAGAAAGTTCAGCAATTCTTGGGGTTTGCTAACTTTTACAGATGGTTCATACGCAATTTCAGTGCTATTGCCTCTCCTCTCCATGTCCTTACCTCTCCCCATGTTCAGTTTGTGTGGAATCCACAGGCAGAGAAATCTTTCCTGGAACTGAAGAGGAGGTTCACCACAGCTCCCATCCTGACTGTACCTGATCGCCACCGACAGTTTGTGGTGGAAGTGGACGCCTCCAACGACGGCGTTGGAGCTATACTGTCCCAGAGGTCAGCGGGGGACAACAAGCTTCATCCGTGTGCATATCTCTCCCGTAAGCTATCTTCTGCTGAGAGGAATTACGACGTGGGAAATCGGGAACTGTTGGCTGTGAAGATTGCTTTGGAGGAGTGGCGGCACTGGTTGGAGGGAGCGGAGCAGGATTTCCTGGTCTGGACAGATCATAAAAACCTGCAATACATCAGGAAGGTCAAACGTCTGAACTCTAGGCAGGCCAGATGGGCTTTGTTCTTTAATAGATTTAGGTTCACTCTGTCATATCGTCCTGGCTCGCAGAATGGAAAGCCTGATGCACTCTCCAGAATGTATGATCCTGAGCCAGTCCCCAAGAGTCCAGACCCCATTCTGCGGCCAGACCGAGTGATAGGGAGGGTGACCTGGCCCATTGAAGCCAAGGTCAAACAGGCAAACGTTGGAAATCCTGTCCCAAGAGGGTGCCCTCAGAATCGCTTGTTTGTGCCGGAGCAACTTCGATCTCAAGTTGTTCATTGGGCCCATACGTCTGTACTTACCTGTCATCCTGGAAATAAAAGGACCCTTTTCATGGTGAGACACAGATTCTGGTGGCCGGGGATGTGGAAGGATGTTGCAGAATATGTAGCAGCGTGCCCTGTGTGCGCCAGGAACAAAACGTCGCGGCAAGCTGCGGCAGGTCTTCTCCAACCTCTGCCCATTCCCAACAGACCATGGTCTCACATTGCGTTGGATTTTGTGACAGGATTACCAACATCGGCAGGTAATACCACCATACTCACTGTGGTTGATCGTTTTTCTAAAATGGCACACTTTGTCGCCATGCCCAAATTACCTAATGCCAAAGAAACAGCAGAGGCCATGTTGTCCCATGTGTTCAGGATCCATGGTTTTCCCAGTGATGTCGTTTCGTGTCACGTTTTTGGAAGGAGTTTTGTCGCCTAATCCAAGCCACTGTTAGTCTGACCTCCGGATACCACCCACAGTCGAATGGACAAGCGGAGAGGATGAATCAGGATTTGGAGACCTGTTTGAGATGTCTAGCGTCCGAGAAACCCACCACCTGGAGTAAGAGTCTGATTTGGGTGGAGTATGCGCACAACACTTTACCCACATCAGCCACTGGTATCTCCCCGTTTCAATGTGTCCATGGGTACCAACCTCCATTGTTTCCGGAGCTCGAGAAAGAGGTCACTGTACCATCAGCCCATGCTCTGGTTCGACGCTGCCGTCGGGTCTGGGCGGGAGTTCGCCATATGTTGCAGAGGAGTGCAGTTCGCATGAAAGTATTGGCCGACCGGAAACGACGTCCAGCCCCCAAGTACCAGGCCGGACAACAAGTGTGGCTATCTACCAAGGATCTTCCTCTCCATGTCGCCTCCAGGAAGCTGGCTCCCCGGTTCGTTGGTCCTTTTCCCATAGCCAAAGTGATTAACCCTGTTGCTGTCCGTTTATGTCTTCCAAGATCCATCAAGGTCCACCCCACGTTCCATGTCAGTAAGGTGAAACCGGTCAAAGTGAGCAGACTGGTCCCCGCCTCCACGCCCCCTCCACCTCCCCGGATTGTCGACGGAGGTCAAGTGTACACTGTGGACAAGATACTGTCTGAAAGGAAGAGGGGCCGAGGTAGACAGTTCCTGGTCGACTGGGTAGGATATGGATTAGAGGAGAGGTGTTGGATCCCAGGCAGCTTCATTGTGGACAAGACTCTGATATCTGACTTCGATAGAGAACAGTCTCAGGCTTCAGGGACGTCTGGAGCCGTCCGTAAGAGGGGGGGTACTGTAAGGTTTCAGCGTTAGAGTCTGGGAGCTTATTGTTTTGTGTTATTCTGGTGGCCTTGCAGTTTATTTGGATGTTGGCTCTGTCCTCTCGTTCCAGGTGTCATCACTTCCTGTCGTGGTGTGTCACTTGCCAGCTTGATTGTGATCTCCTGTTCTGGATTGTTTGCACCTGTGCCTCATTAACTGTTGTGTATATGTAGCCCTGTTCTCCTGTTGTCTTTTGTCGGTTCGTCTTGTCTCTATACCAAGTCCATGTCTGTACTCCCTCGTGTAACCATTGAGCATACTATTAGTTGAACCTAGCGAACTTTTGAGTGTCCTAGTTGATCCTAAAACCTTTTTGTATAATAAAAGGTATTCTTTGAAATCAAGAAAGAATCGTGCATCTGAGTCTTTGTGAGTCCTTCGTGTCACTAAGTGATTATTCTGAGATACTAAGTCATTATTTGAGATACTAAGTCATTATTTTGAAATTGTAAGTCCCTTTTATAACCACTAAGTCATTATCTTACAAAAAAAGGCGATATTTTGATATCCTAGGTCGTCTTTTGGGATGCTAACTCGTAATTGTAATAAATGCACTTCCTGTTGTAACCCTTGTGTTTCAGGAGATGAACGTGTTCAGGACTTGGTGTGCGACGCTGTTCGGATACGACTGGGTCGGCATCCCACTCGTCTACACTCAGGTCTCTCTCTATTATAACATCCATCTGTCTCTGTGTGGTTTAGAGCGGATGCAGCTCATGAGATTAAAGTCATCATCATCATCATCATCATCACTGTAACTGGATCTCAGAGAGAGAGCAAGAGGAAGTTCAGAGAAGAGTATCTTCCTCCCTCAGACCATCAGATTGATAAACACCAGAACATTAAAGGGGACCTATCATGCAAGAGTCACTTTGTGATGTCTTTTCTACATCAACATGTGTGTCCGGTGTGTGTCCGGTGTGTGTCCGGTGTGTGTCCGGTGTGTGTCCGGTGTGTGTCCGGTGCGTCGGGGAACTCACGCAGCGTCAGAAAATAAAACCCTCTCTCTTTTCCTCCGTACCCAAATCTCTAAAAACGGGGAACAACGGAGCTGATCCAGATTTGCGTCCGATATGACGTAATATCTGAAATGTGGACCCACGGCCCAATCAGAAACGTTGCTATCAGAAACAATGCCTGACTGTTTTGGACGTAATATGGTCGGTGTTTACATTAGCATCGCTAACACTCAGAGCTAACCTGTACTGGAGAGCATGTGTGTGAAGAAGCAGGAAGTAAAAAGGAACTCACCTTGTGGTATAACCGGCAAGAGAGAAAGCCTTTGAGCTCCATACTGTTTCAGAGAGAATCCTTGATAATCCATGATATGGCGTTTCATCACGGCAGCATTTAGTTTAGACAGTAGCTGCTGGGTCCCGCATGAGCTCAGACCCCTCCTTTTTTATTTTGTATAAATTATTTAATTTTTTAAAGCTTTATTCCCCAAATCAGCAAAACACTTCATAGACATGTTTTTTATATATCTGCAACCTATGCTATTGCCTAAAAATAGCATGATAGATGACCTTTAAGTCATTATTGTGTGATACTAAGTAATTATATTGAGATACTAAGTCAGTATTTTAGGATACTAAGAACGTATTTCACAATATTAAGAGTTTTTTTAAATACAAAGACATTTTTTGGGATACTAATTCATTATATTGAGATACTTAGTCTCTTTTCCTCCACTAAGTCATTTATTTTACAAATCATCATATTTAGATATACTAGGTCAGTATTTTGAAATACTAACTCATTTTTCACCAATATAACTAATTATTTGACTACCTCTTATTTTAACATCTGTTTGCAACTTATACAAAAACTCTAAATCCTGCCGGGTATCTGTGTCTAATATCCAGTCAGAATGAGTCTCTCCACCTGAGACACCGTAGCTTCAGAGGTGACACTGCAGTGAGATATCAGGTCGTGTTTTTAGACAAGTCAAATAATCTTACTTTGAGTCGTATCTCAGATGAAACACATACATATTTATGAGGAAATGTATTTAAAGTAGGGCTGTCAAACGATTACAATTTTTAATCAGATTAATCACAGCTTAAAAATTAATTAATCAGATTAATCACCATTCGAACTATGTCCAAAATATGCCATTTCTTTATGTATATTGTTGTGGGAATGGAAAGATAAATGAAAGAAGGCGGATATATCCATTTAACATACAGTATGTTTATTATAACATTTTTCTGTGTGTCAAAATGAAAGACAACCCACACACCTATCGAACATCAAACCGTGGGGTCTTAATTCATTACGTGTTGATTTCTATCAACGGGGGAGTACTTCAGGAAAGTCGACAGAGGGGGGGGGCTAGTGGAGTACTTCGTGACCACAGAGTGTGAACGTTGTGATCAGCTGTTTTAGCGCAGTTCTCCAGTGAAGGGGGGGGAGTCTCCCTCCGCAGCCGGTTGGCGTAGTTCAGACCGACGTTAACAGCAGCCCTGTCTGTACACACGGAGACCGACTCTGTCGTCCGGTGATCTAACCGCCTTCTCGAAAAGCTTCACAAGTACGTCGGTACGCAAATGCGCTTTGTGACACAAGTGACGGTACGCATTTCAGATTACGCACATAACCTGCGTACCAGTTATGTGCACCCCTGTACTACAGCAAAAGTATTCTCCATCGGGACTTCCTGCAACAACACCACGCCGTTATCTTGATTCTGATTGGCAAGAAGACATTATCAAAGATGTTCTATTGAGAAGACGATCACTATGTGACAAAAGTTTTCAAAACCGTTTCTGGTCTTCGGTATTTCCAGACAAGTGGCTTCTGAAATCAATCTGACTAACTGCTGTCTGTGCAATTCTTGGCGCGAGTTGGCGGACTTTATTTTGCTTACTTTAACATCATTTTTCATGGTGGGGCTAAGCCATTTCTTGGTATGGGTGTAGCCTACCCCAGCCATACCCTGGCGCTGCCACTGGTGGGATGTATGGGGCGGGCCATTCTGCACATGCGTTAAATGCGTTAAATATTTTAACGCAATTAATTCAAAAAATTAATTACCGCCGTTAACGCGAACATTTTGACAGCATTTTATTTATAAGCATTTCTGGCTTTTTTTGTTACAAATTCCCTAATTCTGGTTAAATATAGTTCAAAATAAGTTTTCCCAGCTAAATACAAGATGTCATTTATCTAATTATCCCTTCGCCGGAGCTGTATTACATTAACATTAACATGCTTATTGTAGTTGTAAGTGCACTGTCTTGCAGCCTGTAGCACCATCCTTGATGGAGCTTATGTGTGGGCTGGAGAGGAGTGAGCAGAGGGTAGAGTTGTCGATTCTTGTTCTGTTTTCTGTGACTATCTTCCTCACCCTCTCAGACTTTCAGTTGCGCGCTACTAAAGAGACGCGCTACCATGGAAACCAAACAATGGTGTAGCTGTATTAAAGTCCGAGTGGAAACAGTCGTGAGTAAATCTGATTTAGTCAGAAATGCGGGAGAAATATGACCCCGGGAGGAAACCGGGAGAGGGCAATGAAATCGGGAGTCTCCCGCGAAAATCGGGAGGGTTGGCAAGTATGCACTGCAGTGAGATATCAGGTCTTGTTTTTAGACAATGCTTCATCTTGTTAAGTCAAATCATCTTACTTTGAGTCGTATCTCAGATGAAACACATATTTCTTTACGTATTTATTAGAAAATCACCGACTAACATCAGAGAACAGAAAACTTTTGAGCATTTGCGGCTTATTTTGTAACACGACATTTCCTGATTCTGGTCAAATATAGTTCAAAATGAGTTCTCCTGCTGATTACAAGATGTATCTAATATCTCTTCTCATTTCGAGACATCTTACCAAGAACATTTTCACTTGTTCTATTGGCAGATTGATTTCATTATTCTTTAACTTGTTTTTGGAGCAGCATTATTTCCAGTGTGTCAATATTCCAATGACTTGTATACAGACGATTCTTGCACTATTTCATTTATATTGTATCTGTATTCTTTGCTCTGTGTTTTTGTGTTGCTCTGTCGGAGGAGTCTGTGACCTCAGATCTTCACCGTGACAATAAAAGCCTTGAATCTTGGTGCTCTCTCTTCAGGTCGTCACCCTCGCCGTCTACACGTTCTTCTTCGCTTGTCTGATTGGTCGTCAGTTCCTGGACCCGGCGCAGGGTCACCAGGGGCACGACCTCGACATCTACGTCCCCGTCTTCACGCTGCTGCAGTTCTTCTTCTACTCCGGCTGGCTCAAGGTAAACAAGATGTTTTATGTATTTCTTTATCAACAAGTCTTTATTTAAAGGTCACCTATTGTGCAAAATCCTCTTCTTCATGTCTCTTCTACATCAACACGTGTCCCCTCTTCTTCATGTCTCTTCTACATCAACACGTGTCCCCTCTTCTTCATGTCTCTTCTACATCAACACGTGTCCCCTCTTCTTCATGTCTCTTCTACATCAACATGTGTCCCCTCTTCTTCATGTCTCTTCTACATCAACATGTGTCCCCTCTTCTTCATGTCTCTTCTACATCAACATGTGTCCCCTCTTCTTCATGTCTCTTCTACATCAACATGTGTCCCCTCTTCTTCATGTCTCTTCTACATCAACATGTGTCCCCTCTTCTTCATGTCTCTTCTACATCAACATGTGTCCCCTCTTCTTCATGTCTCTTCTACATCAACATGTGTCCCCTCTGTGGAAAGAGACTCTGAAGGTTTCAGGAACAAAGATTCTCTCTCTTTTTGATCCATTTCTATAAAAACCTGTCTGAAAATGAGCTGATCAGATTTTGGCCACTTGATGATGTCATAACGATGTGTAACCAGGCCCGGTTCTACGGGGTGCATTGCCTCATTTGAAAAATTTAAAATTAAAAAAATTAAAAGTCAAAAATATTACATATATAATAACAATAATAATTGTTATTATATACACCGCCACCCCTCAGCGGCCCGCAAGTGTCAGAGGACCTCGGCAAAACAGAGCCTGCAGGTATATTTAAACTAGACTGGGAAGGAATCAAGCAAAGAGCACATAGATCCATAGATCTCTTCATGTTGCTCTCAAAGTGCACCAGATTGATGCTTTTAACTTCAAGCATGCCCCTGGACCCCCCTAGAGGAGGTGAGGACCCTCCAAGAGGGTGTTAAGTCCACTCCCCACTTATAAAAATAGCACTGTACCACTGCACCCTCTCTAATCTCAGATGCACCCCGAGTCGTTTTGTTCTGGAACCGGGCCTGTGTGTAACCATTAGCCAATCAGCAACCAAGGTAACCCCCCCCCCCCGTATCACCTGGATCTCCTCCTAGAGCACCATTGAGTTCTTTGTAACCAAATGTCTCTCAGAGGGGCGTGGGGAGGGGCTCCTTATTTTCATCGAAAGTAACAGACAGAGAATCAGCACTTTGGAAGCAGGGCTGAAACAGAGGGGATTATGGGTAATTCTCCAATGATCTGTTTGGTGTTTCAGCCAATCAGAGACAGGCTCTGGATATATCTGAGACCTGTGATATATTGATGACAAACAGTAGAATAGGGGACCTTTAAGAGATATTGTGTCTCGTCGTCAGGTAGCGGAGCAGCTGATCAACCCGTTTGGAGAGGACGACGACGACTTTGAAGCGAACTGGATCATCGACAGGAACCTTCAGGTCAGCTGACAATCACAGCGAAAAAAATTGCAAACCACAATCGAATCCTTTCCTTCACTTCCTGTCTACCTGTCCTCCAGGTGTCCCTGCTGGCTGTAGACGAGATGCACATGAACCTGCCTCACATGACCAAAGATATCTACTGGAACGACTCTGAGGCTCGACCTCCGTACACGCTGGCAGCCGCCGACTACTGCATCCCCTCCTTCCTGGGATCCACCACCGACATGGGGTCAACACACACACACACACACACACACACACACACACACACACACACACACACACACACACACACACACACACACACACACACACACACACACACACACACACGCGCGTTTTGAAATGTACTTTCAAATGTACGGATCGTGTTCAAATCAATAGGCACGCCATGACTCTAAAGAATAATGATCACGCCACCAAACACACATTCAGACTAAAGGAACCAGCTGTTTGGAAAATGAGAGAAGTAGAAAGTACAAGTATTTGGGTTCAACATGTAAGAAGTAGAAAGTACAGGTATTTGGGTTCAACATGTAAGAAGTAGAAAGTACAGGTATTTGAGTTCAACATGTAAGAAGTAGAAAGTACAGGTATTTGGGTTCAACATGTAAGAAGTAGAAAGTACAGGTATTTGAGTTCAACATGTAAGAAGTAGAAAGTACAGGTATTTGGGTTCAACATGTAAGAAGTAGAAAGTACAGGTATTTGAGTTCAACATGTAAGAAGTAGAAAGTACAGGTATTTGAGTTCAACATGTAAGAAGTAGAAAGTACAGGTATTTGGGTTCAACATGTAAGAAGTAGAAAGTACAGGTATTTGAGTTCAACATGTAAGAAGTAGAAAGTACAGGTATTTGGGTTCAACATGTAAGAAGTAGAAAGTACAGGTATTTGGGTTCAACATGTGAGAAGTAGAAAGTACAGGTATTTGTGTTCAACATGTAAGAAGTAGAAAGTACAGGTATTTGTGTTCAACATGTAAGAAGTAGAAAGTACAGGTATTTGTGTTCAACATGTAAGAAGTAGAAAGTACAGGTATTTGGGTTCAACATGTAAGAAGTAGAAAGTACAGGTATTTGTGTTCAACATGTAAGAAGTAGAAAGTACAGGTATTTGAGTTCAACATGTAAGAAGTAGAAAGTACAGGTATTTGAGTTCAACATGTAAGAAGTAGAAAGTACAGGTATTTGGGTTCAACATGTAAGAAGTAGAAAGTACAGGTATTTGAGTTCAACATGTAAGAAGTAGAAAGTACAGGTATTTGTGTTCAACATGTAAGAAGTAGAAAGTACAGGTATTTGTGTTCAACATGTAAGAAGTAGAAAGTACAGGTATTTGGGTTCAACATGTAAGAAATAGAAAGTACAGGTATTTGTGTTCAACATGTAAGAAGTAGAAAGTACAGGTATTTGTGTTCAACATGTAAGAAGTAGAAAGTACAGGTATTTGGGTTCAACATGTAAGAAGTAGAAAGTACAGGTATTTGGGTTCAACATGTAAGAAGTAGAAAGTACAGGTATTTGAGTTCAACATGTAAGAAGTAGAAAGTACAGGTATTTGAGTTCAACATGTAAGAAGTAGAAAGTACAGGTATTTGGGTTCAACATGTAAGAAGTAGAAAGTACAGGTATTTGAGTTCAACATGTAAGAAGTAGAAAGTACAGGTATTTGGGTTCAACATGTAAGAAGTAGAAAGTACAGGTATTTGGGTTCAACATGTGAGAAGTAGAAAGTACAGGTATTTGTGTTCAACATGTAAGAAGTAGAAAGTACAGGTATTTGTGTTCAACATGTAAGAAGTAGAAAGTACAGGTATTTGTGTTCAACATGTAAGAAGTAGAAAGTACAGGTATTTGGGTTCAACATGTAAGAAGTAGAAAGTACAGGTATTTGTGTTCAACATGTAAGAAGTAGAAAGTACAGGTATTTGAGTTCAACATGTAAGAAGTAGAAAGTACAGGTATTTGAGTTCAACATGTAAGAAGTAGAAAGTACAGGTATTTGGGTTCAACATGTAAGAAGTAGAAAGTACAGGTATTTGAGTTCAACATGTAAGAAGTAGAAAGTACAGGTATTTGTGTTCAACATGTAAGAAGTAGAAAGTACAGGTATTTGTGTTCAACATGTAAGAAGTAGAAAGTACAGGTATTTGGGTTCAACATGTAAGAAATAGAAAGTACAGGTATTTGTGTTCAACATGTAAGAAGTAGAAAGTACAGGTATTTGTGTTCAACATGTAAGAAGTAGAAAGTACAGGTATTTGGGTTCAACATGTAAGAAGTAGAAAGTACAGGTATTTGTGTTCAACATGTAAGAAGTAGAAAGTACAGGTATTTGAGTTCAACATGTGAGAAGTAGAAAGTACAGGTATTTGGGTTCAACATGAGAGAAGTAGAAAGTACAGGTATTTGTGTTCAACATGTAAGAAGTAGAAAGTACAGGTATTTGGGTTCAACATGTAAGAAGTAGAAAGTACAGGTATTTGAGTTCAACATGTAAGAAGTAGAAAGTACAGGTATTTGTGTTCAACATGTAAGAAGTAGAAAGTTCAGGTATTTGGGTTCAACATGTAAGAAGTAGAAAGTTCAGGTATTTGGGTTCAACATGTAAGAAGTAGAAAGTACAGGTATTTGTGTTCAACATGTAAGAAGTAGAAAGTTCAGGTATTTGGGTTCAACATGTAAGAAGTAGAAAGTACAGGTATTTGGGTTCAACATGTAAGAAGTAGAAAGTACAGGTATTTGGGTTCAACATGTGAGAAGTAGAAAGTACAGGTATTTGTGTTCAACATGTAAGAAGTAGAAAGTTCAGGTATTTGTGTTCAACATGTAAGAAGTAGAAAGTACAGGTATTTGGGTTCAAAATGTAAGAAGTCAAAGTAAAAAGTAGTCAGGAAAATAAGTAGTGGAGTAAAGTACTGATGCCAGAAACATGTACTTAAGTACAGTAACAAAGTATTTGTACTCCACTACTTCCCACCTCTGTTAAAAGCTCTCGTCCCTTTTCTCTTCCAGACTCTCTGATATCCTGCAGGTTGGCGAGTCTGAAGTTTCCGACAAACGGCACCAAGACCCGATGTTGGTTTGGCGCCAAAAGTCGGTAAAACTACTTTTTATTATTACCGTTTTAGATGTTTTCGGTTCAGTTTGTCTGTTTTTCGGCCTGATGGCGAAAGACTTTTCACACATTCTGCAAATGCAACCAAATGTAAATGACTATGTTGATCAAGCTTGGGATACGCATTTTATACAATGAGGTGATTTGATTTATTTTGAATGTGTAAAACAATAATACAAAAATGTAACATGATAATTATTATCCAATACAAAATGAATCAAATTGATATAAAACATATTACTGATTCTAAATGAAGTATAAACAAATAAACAAATGATCTACTTACACTTCTGAAAAGGAAGAAGCTTAATCCCACCCCTTCCCCCAAAAACTACATTACTAACATTTATATATCTTTTTCTTAAAGAAATACATTTGTTACTGAAAAAAATAAATAAATAATAATAAATAGATAAATAAACAAACAAACAGATAAATAAACAAACAAACAGATAAATAAACAGTACCGAAGGAGTGGCAGTGTGTGCCAACATACTGTATGACCAGCTGGACCCAGGCGAACCAGCTGGACCCAGGGGAACCAGATGGACCCAGACGAACCAGCTGGACCCAGGCGAACCAGCTGGACCCAGGGGAACCAGCAGGACCCAGGCGAACCAGCTGGACCCAGGCGAACCAGCTGGACCCAGATGAACCAGCTGGACCCAGATGAACCAGCTGGACCCAGATGAACCAGCTGGACCCAGGCGAACCAGCTGGACCCAGGCGAACCAGCTGGACCCAGGCGAACCAGCTGGACCCAGGGGAATCAGCTGGACCCAGGGGAATCAGCTGGACCCAGGCGAACCAGCTGGACCCAGATGAACCAGCTGGACCCAGATGAACCAGCTGGACCCAGGTGAACCAGCTGGACCCAGGTGAACCAGCTGGACCCAGGCGAATAGCACAACATTAAGGCCTATCCTGTCACTTCACAAACAAGCTCTCAAAGTGTTGGACAGAAAACCAAAGCTATACCACCATTGCAAATTCCTGGACAAACATAACCTGCTCAGCTGGGGAAATATTTTAAAACACATCGACGCATGTCTCATTTTAAAAATTCTAAACGGCAAGGCACCCCCCCCCCCCCCCACCACTCTGCACTTTTATACAGCAGAACCATTCAAACAGCAGAACCACAAGGTCTGCCCTAAGAGGGACTGTGTAGCCCCTCTTAGGTCCAGTTCCTTTGGTAAACATGTTTCTCTGTGAGGGCACCAACACTCTGGAACACAATGCAGATCAGGAATAACACCTCCTATCAGACATCTAACCACCATCATAAGAACTGGCTTTTAAACAATCAAAAATGTGAACACTTTTAACTGTATCAAGGTATGATGATATTTCATCTGTTTGCATGTTTGTTTGTTTGTTCCTCTCTGTTGTTGTACTGATGTTGTCTGCTGTACTCTATTTAATTATGTTTTTATTTTCTAGTCTTGTTGTGGTCATTTAACATCTTGCCAAGGACAACAGGTGAACATTTACCTGCTGGCTAATACTGGCTCATTTACAGCAATGTGGATTAATGTGCGCTGTCCTTTAAATAAACAAACAAACAATTACACTACTCAGCCTCCCCGGGAAAGTTTACTCTAAGGTTCTCGAAAGGAGGGTCAGGCCGATTGTCGAACCTCAGATTGAGGAGGAACAATGCGGACTCCGTCCTGGTCGTGGAACGACGGATCAGCTTTTTACTCTCGCAAGGATCCTGGAGGGGGCCTGGGAGTACGCTTATCCGGTCTACATGTGTTTTGTGGACTTGGAGAAGGCGTATGACCGGGTTCCCATGGAGTTACTGTGGGAGGTGCTGCGGGAGTATGGGGTGAGGGGGTCTCTTCTCAGGGCCATCCAATCTCTGTACTCCCAAAGCGAGAGCTGTGTCCGAGTCCTCGGCAGTAAGTCGGACCCATTTCAGGTGAGGGTTGGCCTCCGCCAGGGCTGCGCTTTGTCACCAATCCTTTTTGTAATATACATGGATCGGATTTCGAGGCGTAGTCGTGGGGGAGGGGGTCTGCAGTTCGGTGGACTAAGGATTGCACCACTGCTTTTTGCAGATGATGTAGTTCATGGCTTCATCGGTCTGCGACCTTCAGCACTCACTGGATCAGTTCGCAACCGAGTGTGAAGCGGCTGGGATGAGGATCAGCACCTCCAAATCTGAGGCCATGGTTCTCAGCAGGAAACCGATGGACTGTCCACTCCAAGTAGGGAATGAGTCCTTACCCCAAGTGAAGGAGTTCAAGTATCTCGGGGTCTTGTTCTCGAGTGAGGGAACAATGGAGCGTGAGATGGGCCGGAGAATCGGAGCAGCGGGAGCGGTACTGCAGTCGCTTTACCGCACCGTTGTGACGAAAAGGGAGCTGAGCCAGAAGGCAAAGCTCTCTGTCTACCGGGCCATTTTCTTCCTACCCTCACCGATGGTCATGAAGGATGGGTCATGACCGAAAGAACGAGATCGCAGATACAAGCGGCCGAGATGGGTTTTCTCCGCAGGGTGGCTGGTGTCTCCCTTAGGGATAAGGTGAGTGAGTCATCCGGGAGGGACTCGGAGTTGAACCGCTCCTCCTTCGCGTCGAAAGGAGCCAGTTGAGGTAGTTCAGGCACCTAGTAAGGATGCCACCTGGGCGCCTCCCTAGGGAGGTGTTCCAGGCACGTCCAGCTGGGAGGAGACCAAGGGGTAGACCTAGGACCAGATGGAGGGATTATATCTCTTCGCTGGCCTGGGAGCCCCTTGGGATCCCCCAGTCAGAGCTGGTTGATGTGGCCAGGGAGAGGAACGTTTGGGGCTCTCTGCTGGAACTGCTACCCCGAGACCCGACCATTATTTTTGTTGGAGACAAGCCTCTATCTTTTGATATTTCAGGTTCTGGGTCGAGTGCGCCGGCTGCTGAGCGTTCAGGAGCCTCCAGATCTTCCTCTTTCTCGACCTGCGTTCAAACGACACAGCAGTGATGCCACAGGAAGCTTCTTCCCAGACTTCAGGTGCAGTTTGGCTCAAGAGTGATAAACATATCCGAATGGGCCTATTATTGTGTGCCAGTTGAAGTGTGATTAGGCAACAAGGTGTCTGTTGGGAAAACACTGAATGTCCTCCTCCAACATGAGAGTAACATGATAACAAAGTTATCCCAACTGTAGCTGTGAACATGACAGGATGTATGATTACCTAGAAGAGCATCAGGACTGTTTGAGGCAAATGATAGCTATATAAAATTCAACATTTTAAGAAAAAGTCAGGTTTTTGAGAAAAAATCTGAATTTTGAGATTTTGAGAAAATAATCTGAATTTTGAGGGTACTTTTTTACTTAAGTACATTTCAAAGCCCATACTTATTTACTTTGACTTGAGTAAAGAACTTTAGTCAGTACTTCTACTTTTACCAGAGTATTTTTAAACACGAGTATCTGTACTTCTACCTGAGTATAGGATGTGTGTACTTTTGCCATCTCTGACTGATGCTAACATTGGATCATCTATTCTTACCATCCAGGGTTAATTCTCGTCCAGACAACATGGGTCTCCCCTCCCCCAACATGGACACCCTCTCCACTTTAAGGGAGGTCAGCAGTAACCCTCCCTCCCCTGAAAGCCCCCCCTCAGCGGTTTTCCCTCGACTCGTCGGCAGTCCACCGTTTTCCAGAGATGCCGGTCCAAACTTTGAATCATTAAAACCTCACAATGGACTGGATCCGTCCCCCAGTGAGGAGGCACCGGGCCTCGAGACCCCGAGGTAAATACATCAGAGTTAGCACTTTCCACATCTTGATAGTCCAACACTGACTATAACGAAACCATTCTGACGCTGTTTCGAGATGATAGGATTACCAGGACGTCGAGCAACAACAATTGGTCTTACATTTGGTGATTTAGCTTCTCTTAAATGTTATAACCATAGCTTAACTATTATTTAAAGGCAGAATGAGTTGGATATTACCAAAACAATAGACATATAGATATACAAAACAACCATTAATTGAAACGTAAGACCGGGTAGCTGATCGTAGGAATGCATTGAAGAGAAAGATATGAAAATGGCCGACAAGATGCACATATAGCAAGGTGGACAAAACTCAATCCAACACGAGAGGATCAATCAATCAAACAATCAAATGTTGACACCCGCTGTCCTTAGACTCTTGCAAGTATAACCCCCCATTGACAGGGGGAAACATAATGACTCTGGGGTTTTACCGGCTTGTAAGCAACCTAACATTAACGGCAGTCACTTTGTGTTTTCAGGACCAGCTCTTCCGTCTGTTGCTCCCCGACCCAGCTGGGACCAAAGGAGTTTCGTTGGACGCACCACCCCCCCTCCAGACCTCGGGGGCGGCAGTTCTCTCTCCAGTTCTCCAGGCAGTCGTCCAAAGCGTCCGTCCGAAGCTTACCGAGCCCCAAAGGTCTGGGGAGGAGGAAACGAACGCTGGCTCGTTTCCAATCCCGACGATCCCCAGCGGACACTTTACAGCTTCCAGACCAAGAGCCAGACCCCGAGTACGACAACGACTTCCAGGGACTCGCAGGGACTGAAGACGACGAGAAGGAAGACACCGACGACAGCGAAGAGATAAAAAAACAGGACTCCTAATTGCCGAGCTTGGGGAAATCATTAGAAACCACTCACACACGGAAACATACTATTCCAAAACAGAGCCAATCTCCATTCTGGTTACATCATTAACAAAGAAGAGGAGTCCCAAGAGGAAATCCTTCATCTCTGAAGGGATGTTTTGAAGCCTGGAGTTGTAGTTTAATCGCTGGAGAGCAGAGACGGCAAAAGTACACACATGCTTTACTCAAGTAGAAGTACAGATACTCATGTTTAAAAATACTCTGGTGAAAGTAGAAGTACTGACTAAACTTCTTCACTCAAGTAAAAGTAAAGAAGTATGGGCTTCTAAATGTACCTAAAGGTGGGGTAGGTAAGAATGGAGAAACCAGCTCGAGTGCGCTAGAATTTGAAAATACACAGCCGGAACAAATCTGCCACTTCCTCACAGAGCCCCTCCTCCAACACACACGAACGCGCACATGACCAATGAGGGCACGAGATCAGTTTGTGCACAGATGGAAGGCTGACAGGCAGGTAGGCCATCCAGTTACTTTAGCCGGCTCAGATGATTGGTCGTGCTTTTTACAGCGCCACGGCTTCAAAGCACTTCAGATATTCATTGCCATCGGGATGTTAAGAGCATTCCATGGAATATAACAAAAAGTGTATCTCGAGCCGGTTTCTCAAACGTACCTACCCTTTAAGTAAAAAGTACCCATAACTAGCAGCTGCTTTAAAGAGTACCTGACCTCCCTTTATATTAATAGAACAATAATGTCATTGTTAGCTAATGAATGTTTCCATGCTGAACAACGGCAACATGACAACGTTTCCATTGGTCCCTCTTCTTTAGAGAAGAGCAGGAAATGATGGATACACGGATCGTGTTCAAATCAATAGGCACGCAATGACTCTAAAGAATAATGATCACGCACCAAACACACATTCAGACTAAAGGAACCAGCTGTTTGGGAAATGAGAGAAGTAGAAAGTACAGGTATTTGTGTTCAACATGTGAGAAGTAGAAAGTACAGGTATTTGGGTTCAACATGTAAGAAGTAGAAAGTACAGGTATTTGTGTTCAACATGTAAGAAGTAGAAAGTACAGGTATTTGGGTTCAACATGTAAGAAGTAGAAAGTACAGGTATTTGTGTTCAACATGTAAGAAGTAGAAAGTACAGGTATTTGAGTTCAACATGTAAGAAGTAGAAAGTACAGGTATTTGGGTTCAACATGTAAGAAGTAGAAAGTACAGGTATTTGAGTTCAACATGTAAGAAGTAGAAAGTACAGGTATTTGTGTTCAACATGTAAGAAGTAGAAAGTACAGGTATTTGGGTTCAACATGTAAGAAGTAGAAAGTACAGGTATTTGTGTTCAACATGTAAGAAGTAGAAAGTACAGGTATTTGGGTTCAACATGTAAGAAGTAGAAAGTACAGGTATTTGTGTTCAACATGTAAGAAGTAGAAAGTACAGGTATTTGAGTTCAACATGTAAGAAGTAGAAAGTACAGGTATTTGGGTTCAACATGTAAGAAGTAGAAAGTACAGGTATTTGAGTTCAACATGTAAGAAGTAGAAAGTACAGGTATTTGGGTTCAACATGTAAGAAGTAGAAAGTACAGGTATTTGAGTTCAACATGTAAGAAGTAGAAAGTACAGGTATTTGTGTTCAACATGTAAGAAGTAGAAAGTACAGGTATTTGGGTTCAACATGTAAGAAGTAGAAAGTACAGGTATTTGTGTTCAACATGTAAGAAGTAGAAAGTACAGGTATTTGGGTTCAACATGTAAGAAGTAGAAAGTACAGGTATTTGTGTTCAACATGTAAGAAGTAGAAAGTACAGGTATTTGAGTTCAACATGTAAGAAGTAGAAAGTACAGGTATTTGGGTTCAACATGTAAGAAGTAGAAAGTACAGGTATTTGAGTTCAACATGTAAGAAGTAGAAAGTACAGGTATTTGAGTTCAACATGTAAGAAGTAGAAAGTACAGGTATTTGAGTTCAACATGTAAGAAGTAGAAAGTACAGGTATTTGGGTTCAACTTGTAAGAAGTAGAAAGTACAGGTATTTGAGTTCAACATGTAAGAAGTAGAAAGTACAGGTATTTGGGTTCAACATGTAAGAAGTAGAAAGTACAGGTATTTGAGTTCAACATGTAAGAAGTAGAAAGTACAGGTATTTGGGTTCAACATGTAAGAAGTAGAAAGTACAGGTATTTGAGTTCAACATGTAAGAAGTAGAAAGTACAGGTATTTGAGTTCAACATGTAAGAAGTAGAAAGTACAGGTATTTGAGTTCAACATGTAAGAAGTAGAAAGTTCAGGTATTTGGGTTCAACATGTAAGAAGTAGAAAGTACAGGTATTTGAGTTCAACATGTAAGAAGTAGAAAGTACAGGTATTTGAGTTCAACATGTGAGAAGTAGAAAGTACAGGTATTTGGGTTCAACATGTGAGAAGTAGAAAGTACAGGTATTTGGGTTCAACATGTAAGAAGTAGAAAGTACAGGTATTTGTGTTCAACATGTAAGAAGTAGAAAGTACAGGTATTTGTGTTCAACATGTAAGAAGTAGAAAGTACAGGTATTTGTGTTCAACATGTAAGAAGTAGAAAGTACAGGTATTTGAGTTCAACATGTAAGAAGTAGAAAGTACAGGTATTTGGGTTCAACATGTAAGAAGTAGAAAGTACAGGTATTTGAGTTCAACATGTAAGAAGTAGAAAGTACAGGTATTTGAGTTCAACATGTAAGAAGTAGAAAGTACAGGTATTTGAGTTCAACATGTAAGAAGTAGAAAGTTCAGGTATTTGGGTTCAACATGTAAGAAGTAGAAAGTACAGGTATTTGAGTTCAACATGTAAGAAGTAGAAAGTACAGGTATTTGTGTTCAACATGTAAGAAGTAGAAAGTACAGGTATTTGTGTTCAACATGTAAGAAGTAGAAAGTACAGGTATTTGGGTTCAACATGTAAGAAGTAGAAAGTACAGGTATTTGTGTTCAACATGTAAGAAGTAGAAAGTACAGGTATTTGTGTTCAACATGTAAGAAGTAGAAAGTACAGGTATTTGTGTTCAACATGTAAGAAGTAGAAAGTACAGGTATTTGAGTTCAACATGTAAGAAGTAGAAAGTACAGGTATTTGGGTTCAACATGTAAGAAGTAGAAAGTACAGGTATTTGAGTTCAACATGTAAGAAGTAGAAAGTACAGGTATTTGAGTTCAACATGTAAGAAGTAGAAAGTACAGGTATTTAGTTCAACATGTAAGAAGTAGAAAGTTCAGGTATTTGGGTTCAACATGTAAGAAGTAGAAAGTACAGGTATTTGAGTTCAACATGTAAGAAGTAGAAAGTACAGGTATTTGAGTTCAACATGTAAGAAGTAGAAAGTTCAGGTATTTGGGTTCAACATGTGAGAAGTAGAAAGTACAGGTATTTGGGTTCAACATGTGAGAAGTAGAAAGTACAGGTATTTGGGTTCAACATGTAAGAAGTAGAAAGTACAGGTATTTGTGTTCAACATGTAAGAAGTAGAAAGTACAGGTATTTGTGTTCAACATGTAAGAAGTAGAAAGTACAGGTATTTGTGTTCAACATGTAAGAAGTAGAAAGTACAGGTATTTGAGTTCAACATGTAAGAAGTAGAAAGTACAGGTATTTGTGTTCAACATGTGAGAAGTAGAAAGTACAGGTATTTGAGTTCAACATGTAAGAAGTAGAAAGTACAGGTATTTGTGTTCAACATGTAAGAAGTAGAAAGTACAGGTATTTGTGTTCAACATGTGAGAAGTAGAAAGTACAGGTATTTGAGTTCAACATGTAAGAAGTAGAAAGTACAGGTATTTGTGTTCAACATGTAAGAAGTAGAAAGTACAGGTATTTGAGTTCAACATGTAAGAAGTAGAAAGTACAGGTATTTGAGTTCAACATGTAAGAAGTAGAAAGTTCAGGTATTTGAGTTCAACATGTAAGAAGTAGAAAGTACAGGTATTTGAGTTCAACATGTAAGAAGTAGAAAGTACAGGTATTTGAGTTCAACATGTAAGAAGTAGAAAGTACAGGTATTTGAGTTCAACATGTAAGAAGTAGAAAGTACAGGTATTTGAGTTCAACATGTAAGAAGTAGAAAGTTCAGGTATTTGTGTTCAACATGTGAGAAGTAGAAAGTACAGGTATTTGAGTTCAACATGTAAGAAGTAGAAAGTACAGGTATTTGAGTTCAACATGTAAGAAGTAGAAAGTACAGGTATTTGAGTTCAACATGTAAGAAGTAGAAAGTACAGGTATTTGAGTTCAACATGTAAGAAGTAGAAAGTACAGGTATTTGAGTTCAACATGTAAGAAGTAGAAAGTACAGGTATTTGAGTTCAACATGTAAGAAGTAGAAAGTACAGGTATTTGAGTTCAACATGTAAGAAGTAGAAAGTTCAGGTATTTGGGTTCAACATGTAAGAAGTAGAAAGTACAGGTATTTGGGTTCAACATGTGAGAAGTAGAAAGTACAGGTATTTGTGTTCAACATGTAAGAAGTAGAAAGTACAGGTATTTGAGTTCAACATGTGAGAAGTCAAAGTAAAAAGTCGTCAGAAAAACAATGTTATGTCTCGTAAAATCTGTTAAGTTAATGTTTTTAGTTCAGTCTTGTATCCTGTTTTATTTTGTAGTAACCTTTCCTTCTTGTTGCAGATTACCTCACTTCCTCCCTTTGTGTTTTCCCTCCACTGTGATTGTCGACTCCGCCCTAATTGTCTGCACCTGTTCCCCCTTAGCCTGCCTGTCAGATAATATTTTAATCTAATCACTTTGTGTATTGAGTTTCTCAGCGTTCCTGAGAACCTGTCAAATTACAAACATATGCTTCTCATTAAGTCGCAATATCCCCTTGCTGCAACTTGAACTGGCTCACAGGTCAAAGGGTCCTCTTTCTTCCTGTGGGGAAGAGTTGGGCAGGATAAGGATTGCAGACACAGAGGGTCGTTGTTCCTGTGTCTGGCATTCATTAAGCAGGCTTGCCATAGTCCCTCCCTCTCAGAATATAACAGATCCCTGATTCTCTTTGTCTTCAGAGTTCCGCGTGGTTTGCTCACATGTAGTAATGTGATAAGCTGTGTGAAGCTCTCCGGCCGTTTTTTATAACTTTCAATAAACCTCAGTTGTTTGATTAAACAAGAATTCCAGTCTCCATCTTTCCTGCATTGCCGCTCCGAAGTTTCCGTAACACTGCCTATATATAGATTCTGTCTCCCTTGTCTTGTTGCCAGTTCGTTTCGTCCCATGTGCCTGACTGCCAGCGTGAAGTCCATGTTTTCTGCTAAGAGCTAAGACCTGAGTTTTTGGAATTTACTTTATCTTTTTGACTTTTGATACTATGTTAACCTTTTCCTCATAAGAGTGTTTTTTGCCACTGTCTTTCAGTAAAGACTTTCTTTTGTACTTTGCTTGTCGAGTCGTGCTTTTGGGTTCATACTGGTTTGCCTAGCCGTGACAGTACGAACTGGCCAGTAAAATGGACCCAGCCGACCCAGAACAGCTGCAAGCTGCCTTTCAGGGGAGACGTTTGAACGAACAGGAGGAGCAGATGTCTGCCATTCAGCAGGGAGTTAAGGATCTTGTTGGTAACCAAAAGGGTTTCGAGTCCTCCGTTACCACACAAGTTAATCACCTGGCTGAGCAGATCCAGCGTATGCTTACTCACCTCGGGAGAGCGCCCTCACCCCAGCCTCCAGTGGCCTCTGGAGTGTCCCCAGCTTCTCCTGCAGCCCTGTTCGCCTCTTCAATCCGTCTGGCTCCTCCAGAGAAGTTTTCCGGGGAATCTGATGGCTGTCGTCCCTTCCTGGTGCAATGTGACCTACACTTTCAACACCAGCCTGCGGCGTTCCCCACGGAGCGGTCTAAGGTTGATTTCCTGGTCTTTAAAGCAGATGACAATGTAGGTGTGTCGGTTAAGAGGAAAAGGTGCTTGTTTTTTTTGTTATTATTACTACCAGGGAATGTACAACTAAACCCTGGACCGCCCAGTAGCAGTAGTAGTCAGATAGCTACTCCTGCTGATTTTAATTCTAGATCTGGGTTGGGATTCATTCACTTGAATGTGCGCAGTCTGTTACCTAAGTTAGATTTTGTCCGCATTTGGGCGAGCTCGACTGATGCTGATGTCATTGTCTTATCAGAAACGTGGTTAGATAAATCTATTCTGGCCTCTGACATCTACTTAAATGATTATAGTGTATATCGTACCGACCGTCCTAAAAAAGTGGTGGCGGTGCCATTTATGTGAAATAAGTTTTGTGTAACCAAGATGGTTTCCAAATCTATTAGTGAACGACTGGAATTGTTAGCCTTAAATATCGAAGTAGCAAAGGGTCAACAGGTCATGGTGGTGGGCTGCTACAGACCCCCCTCAGCTGTCAAGGACTCTTTATCTTCTTTGACGAAACTTTTATCTCGACTTGACTACAAGGAAATAGTGCTGCTTGGAGATTTTAACTGGGACTGGTTAACTGCAGTATCAGAGGATTTAAAAAACCTTTGTATCTCTTTGAATGTTACTCAGATTGTTGACAGTCCTACTCGCCCTAACATTAAGTCCCCTAATAAATCCTCCCTAATTGATCTCATTCTAACTAATGTTCCCCATAAATATTCATCTGTGGGAGTATTTGCAAATGATCTGAGTGATCACTGTGCTGTAGCCACAATTAGGGACACTAAGGTCCTAAAGTGTAAACCTCGCATTATCAGTAAGAGAGACAAACATTTTGTGGAGCAGGGTTTTGTTCATGATCTGTTTGGGTTTGATTGGGGTAAAATCGATCTGTGTGCTGATGTAGAAACTGCATGGTCTTATTTTTGGTCAGACATGAAGAAGAGGGGACACATGTTGATGTAGAAGAGACATGAAGAAGAGGGGACACGTGTTGATTTAGAAGAGACATGAAGAAGAGGGGACACATGTTGATGTACAAGAGACATGAAGAAGAGGGGACACGTGTTGATGTAGAAGAGACATGAAGAAGAGGGGACACGTGTTGATGTTGAAGAGACATGGAGAAGAGGGGACACGTGTTGATGTAGAAGAGACATGAAGAAGAGGGGACACATGTTGATGTAGAAGAGACATGAAGAAGAGGGGACACATGTTGACGTAGAAGAGACATGAAGAAGAGGGGACACATGTTGATGTAGAAGAGACATGAAGAAGAGGGGACACATGTTGATGTAGAAGAGACATGGAGAAGAGGGGACACATGTTGATGTGGAAGAGACATGGAGAAGAGGGGACACGTGTTGATTTAGAAGAGACATGAAGAAGAGGGGACACATGTTGATGTAGAAGAGACATGAAGAAGAGGGGACACATGTTGATGTGGAAGAGACATGGAGAAGAGGGGACACATGTTGATGTAGAAGAGACATGAAGAAGAGGGGACACGTGTTGATTTAGAAGAGACATGAAGAAGAGGGGACACGTGTTGATTTAGAAAAGACATGAAGAAGAAGGGACACATGTTGATGTAGAAGAGACATGAATAAGTGGATTTTGCATAATAGGTGACCTTTAAATCTTTAACACCTGGAAAGCTAAACAAGTCGTCAGGGAAAGGAATAGCATAACGCTGCTAGCTAGTTGCAAACTATCTGTGTGCCTTGGCAAGAAATACAAAATGCTGTCATTGTTCATTGTGTAGAATTTATTGCAGTTTTCAGCTATTGTATTATAGTTAAACTTGGACTGGTTATTTAGCGGTGGCGAGGCCGACCCGGTCCTGTCCTCTGTCGTAAATGCTGTAGAACTGTGTCAGAAACACATCTCCCAGAATCCACAGGGGGCCTTCGGAGGAAATCATGTCCACGGCCTGGAAGCCACTGAAGCACAACTTCCTGTCGCCGAGCATCTCCTGGGGACAAAGACAGACAAAGGGAAGACGTTTTGAGTATCGTACCGTTTGCTTATGATCAAGTTCGTTTGTTGTGTCAGCCATAAACAATATAGCAGAATAAATGATTGTCTTTAAGGTCCATGATGTTAAAAATCAAAGCATACGTTTATTTTGAAAACATCTATTCATGAAAAAAAAGATCGATGCTTGAATTTTTATTGTAACTTTTAATTTAAAGGACACCTATCATGCTATATTTGAACAATATATTGTAGGGCCATAAGTATATAAATTGTTTTTTTTTCAAAATACCAAAAAGATCCTGCATTTTAGCCATGCCTCATTTCGCTCTATTTGCTCTTTCCAGCCCTGTTTTTGCAGGGGGCTGATTCTGTGAGCTGCAGCTGACCACGCCCCCTGCAGCTGACCACGCCCCCCTGCAGGAGAGGGGAGCGTGCTCTGAGATCAGCTGCTGGGCTGCAGCGGGGAGAAGAGGGGGAGAAAAAGAGATCTCCGTCCTCCGTGTTTTATTCTTATAGAAGTAAGAAGAGAAGTAACGGGGCAGAAACCCTCCTTTTTACGCAGCGGTCCAGACATAGACATCAAACGGCGACACATATTCAGTGTGCGGTTCCTTTGGCATTAGGGCAGGGATATCTAGATACTTTCCAAGGTTTGACATCATGAGTTGTGCTACTTTTAAAGCAAGCAACGATGTTTTCAAATCTGTAATCAAAAAGCTCCTCAAAAACACTATCGAAGCAGTTCCTACGTTAGTTCAAACGGTAACAACGGACTATTTTTCTTAGCGGATGCATGTCAATTTAAATCAATACATACAACTATTTTTAAATCAATAAAATCATTTTCTAACTCTATATAATCACCTTACATGTGATTATATAGAGTCATTATTCATTTGTTTTAAAGCAGGAGGCGCAAACGCTTGCCTCGGGGAGGGAGAAAAAGAGCCACAGCGGAGAATAAACAGAAGGGCAACCATGGCAACCATGCAAGGGAAGTCTTCTTCGCTGCTTTTGAGGCAGACTACAGCGCCACTTACAGGCCTGGCATATGTACTACAGCGTCTCCAGCGCTTTCAATGGCCGGCCGTGGCCCAACCTCTCATTCCCCTGATAGGTGGAGAATTGACCAATAGCCGTAGCGCCATTTTACTGATGTCAGGACAGTGTTCAAATCTGGATCAGTCTGTATCAGATCCGTTGCAGCCCCCTTTTTTTAGAGATTTGGGTATGGAGGAAAAGAGAGAGGGTTGTGTTTTCTGACACTTGGTGAGTTCCCTGGAACACCGGGGACACATGTTCATGTATAAAAGACGTACAAGAGTGCATTTTGTATGATAGGTCCCCTTTAACACATTTAAGAGTTTCTCCCTTACCTACAGCCAACAGTTTAAAAACAGTTTTTGAGATCGTAATTAATCAGAAAACCTTGAAAAGAAGACGGTAACTACGTTGTTTTATAGAATTTGGAGGTTTTGCAGAGTCTTATGACAAATGCTTTGAGTGTGTTCGGTCTGATTTGTGCAACAATATTGAAAAGAAACCCGGAATTATGCCCAAAAAGTAGATGGAAACAAGCATTCATTTGCATAACCTTTAGGCCAATGTTCGTGAAATTCAGCTACATTTCAGGAGACATCTATGTGGAGAACTTGCTACTAAAACAATATCTTGGAACATCCATTGGACCTCCTGCAACCCTCTAACTCATGTGAATCTCTGGTTACCTTGCAGTGCTTGAATTCCCTGAAATCAGCTGAAATGCGTCAAACTATGTGCCAAAAAGCAAACAACAAGCGTTACAGTGAACCAGAGATAGGACGATAATCATTGAAAAACCTTCATGGAAGCTCTTGATGGTTCCCTACGACGCCTCTGAAACCCTTTAGGAGATCCAGACAGTTCTTGATCCCCAACTTAGGCCCCGGCCACACGAGGACGAAAACGGCTAAACGCATAGGATTAACGCAAACGCAATCGCAAAAAAGCTTCCGTCCACACGCAATATTCACCGGATAGTGTCTGTCCACACGAGACAGCTCCGTTTAGCTCCAACCGCTGGAGAAGCTGCAGTACATACAATATGCCGAGCCTGTACGTGGCGTTGTAACTTCCACAAAAGCAGCGAAGAAGCATGGTTGTCATGGTTGCCCTTCTGTTTATTCTCGCGGTGGGGGCCGAGGGAACCGGGCAGAGTTTTTCGCCAGACAACGTGAATTAAAGTTTAAATCTTCCGAAAAAAATTATAAAAGTGCCGGTCAAAGGTCTTCTTTGTTATTTATTGAGCTTTAAAACAAATTAATAACGAATCTATATAATAAAATACATGGAGCCTCTCTTTTTCCTCCCTCTCTTCGGACAGCGTCAGTGTCTGTCTCATGCAGCAGCTGATCCTGTAATGAGTGACCCGACAGTAAAAATAAACATTTATAACTAGTTCAGGTAGTTTGAGAGGTGTCTCCGTCCTGTCAGATTAGACTTCACTCGCGTTTAGGTCCATATCGAGAGAAAGATAAATAATCTGAATTCAGTGTGCAGTTTACTTTGACGCGGGGTGAGCAGCAGAGGTGGGGAGAGGCGGGGCTATTGCCTCATCATTATCAGAAAATGATCGTATAGGGCGTACACACGGAGCCGTTGGACCCCCCAGAGCATTGCGTATGCCGTTCTATCCACCTTGGGACCCGTTATCGTTTCCGCAGTCGTTTAGTGCCGTATTCGGTCGTCCTCGTGTGGCCGAACGGTCTATATGACACTAAACAGTAACGCAAACGACCGTTTTCGTCCTCGTGTGGCCGGGGCCTTACTTGCTAACAATATCATCCTGGGAAAAAAGAACCTAAATAAGTCGAAGCAGAGACAGAAAGACAAACCTTCCTGATGTACTGCTCAGACGTCAGAGTGTACTCCTTTCCTCCGAGGACGAATGTGATGTGAGGAAAACTGGACAACCTGGCACAGTCGACGATGAACTGAAACAAAGAGAGGTTGTTAACACATCTCAAGAAAAAAGGGATTGTCCTACAGAGAGGTGCAGTGACGAGTCCTAAAACACGGAAGTGAGTCAGCATGTCACCACTTCCTGTTCCCTCGTCTCAGAGCCAATGGGATCTCTCCATAGGGTTTAGGAAAGTATCTGGAACTAAGGTCTGTGGTTGAGACACATTGAAGAGACGGATCACGTTTTGTTCTACGACATTAAATCATCAGCAGTGACCCCACTGGTGATTTCTGAAGAGTTGACGTGTCTGAAAAACGATGGTTGTTACCAAGTGGCTGAATAGGACTACAGAAGTCGCGGAGGCCGTTGTACGTCATTATGCCGAACACGTAAACACTCCTCTAAGTTAGTTTCTGTTCTGCTTGAAAGCAAGTCCCTGCCTCCTGCAAAGTGTTCAAACAAACACTTCAACTCGTTCCATTTAGAATCGGTATGTTTGAATATGGATCTTAAGTTGGCGTGATGTTGAAGTCGTGCTGCTGGACTCGGCTGTAGTTCCTTTATAGCATCACGTTAGCATTTAGCTTCTGGCCGTTAGATTTATGATTCGAACATTATAAAAGTAGGGTAGACATGTGGAGATTATCCGGTTGAACAAAACGTGCATTTATCAAACAGGTTCGTTTTCCACAGACCTTAATTCCAGTTTTTTTCCAAAACCCTGTGGAGAAATCCCGTTGCTTTGTTGCGGAGGGAACCAGCAGCTTCCTGCAGGGTCGGCCCACAGAAATACGTCATCCCTGCACCGCTCTATTTACTCTTATGATGAGGTTGATACAGTAGAAATAAAGGTCTTGAACCTCTCCGATGTTGGTGGGCGTGGCTCCGATCAGCTGTTGGATGTCCAGGATGACATCAGTGGGTCCAGTGATGAGAGAAGTTCCAGTGTCGACGATGGCCTGACAGCCGTGAGGACAGAAGGGATTCACACCCTGCACCACCACGCTGAGACACACACAGACATGTTCATTTGAGTTGTGTTCAAATGTTCTATTATCAATAGGACTAAATGTCGCGACTACTCTTGCTGCAAAAGGAAGTCTACTTGTCTCTGAAGGATAAAGTAAACGGCAACATTTTCCTTATAAGGTTATGGTCTCAATGACTAGTTTAAGTTCTTCATCAATACAGTATGATGGTCATCTTTTCAATTATGGTCCAATTTAGAGTAAAATAGTCGATATAGAGGGGTATGCTTAGGGCGGGGCTAGCTTTTGATTGACAGTTTGTTACCTTGGTTTGGGTTGTTCCTCTAGGAGCCAAAAGGCCCATAGAGATAATTGAATAAGTGTTGAAAGTTATCCCTTCTTGTCCGTACAGGGTCAGGACACTTTCATTACATTATACACAGAATAACAATTTTTAAAAACAATAGGGATACCTGTCCATCTTGATCTGCCAGTAGCCCTTAGCAGTCACAGGGAGCCAGTTGATTGGTCCGTCGTACAACGCCTCGTCTATTCCGCCCAGCAACAGCTCGCCCTCTGGGTTTCCACTTGATTTCCTGCAGGGATAACAAATGTTCACTTAAATATAATGAAAATACAAATCCAGACTTGCTTGAAACTCTCAAACTCTGCTGCAACTCTTTGGGAACCTTTCAACAATGGACAATCCTGAGACAACGGGGAACAAAACACACTTCTTCTACACGTTTCCCCCAAAATACCAAGAAACTCTGTGAACTTTTGTTACCTTCTGGACCCTGCTTGAATCCTTGAATACCGAAAACTCTTCGGGAAACTTGAAATCTGTGGACCCTTGGAGTCCAATTTGAAGAACGTAGACTTCCAGTTTGGAAACCACAAGGAAGTTTATTTGTACAGAAGGAACCACAACAAAAAATGATCCTATAAAGAACCCCTAAACTGGTTTTACTGGTGATCTCCTGGTGTGAATGCTGGAAGGTCGACTCGCTTCTTAGCAGAGATGGCACAAGTACACACATCCAAGTAGAAGTGCAGATACTCGTGTTATATACTCTGGTAAAAGTAGAAGTACTGACTAAACTTCTTTACTCAGTTAGAAGTAAATAACTTTGAAATGTCCATCCATCCATCCATCCTCTCCCGCTTATCCGTGGTCAGGTCTCGGAGGTAGCAGTTCCAGCAGAGAGCCCCAAACGTTCCTTTCCCCTCATCAACCAGCTCTGACTGGGGGGTCCCAAGGCGCTCCCAGGCCAGCGAAGAGATATAATCCCTCCACCTGGTCCTAGGTCTACCCCTTGGTCTCTTCCCAGCTGGACGTGCCTGGAACACCTCCCTAGGGAGGCGCCCAGGTGGCATCCTTACTAGGTGCCCGAACCACCTCAACTGGCTCCTTTCGACGCGAAGGAGGAGCGGTTCAACTCCGAGTCCCTCCCAGATGACCGAACTTCTCACCTTATCCCTAAGGGAGACACCAGCCACCCTGCGGAGAAAACCCATCTCGGCCGCTTGTATCCGCGATCTCGTTCTTTCGGTCATGACTTTGAAATGTACTTCAGTAAAAAGTACCCATAACTAGCAGCTGTTTTAAAGAGAAGTAGAAAGTACAGGTATTTGAGTTCAACATGTAAGAAGTAGAAAGTACAGGTATTTGGGTTCAACATGTAAGAAGTAGAAAGTACAGGTATTTGGGTTCAACATGTAAGAAGTAGAAAGTACAGGTATTTGGGTTCAACATGTAAGAAGTAGAAAGTACAGGTATTTGTGTTCAACATGTAAGAAGTAGAAAGTACAGGTATTTGAGTTCAACATGTAAGAAGTAGAAAGTTCAGGTATTTGAGTTCAACATGCAGGAAGTAGAAAGTACAGGTATTTGGGTTCAACATGTAAGAAGTAGAAAGTTCAGGTATTTGAGTTCAACATGCAGGAAGTAGAAAGTACAGGTATTTGAGTTCAACATGTAAGAAGTAGAAAGTACAGGTATTTGTGTTCAACATGTGAGAAGTAGAAAGTACAGGTATTTGAGTTCAACATGTAAGAAGTAGAAAGTACAGGTATTTGGGTTCAACATGTAAGAAGTAGAAAGTACAGGTATTTGAGTTCAACATGTAAGAAGTAGAAAGTACAGGTATTTGTGTTCAACATGTGAGAAGTAGAAAGTACAGGTATTTGAGTTCAACATGTAAGAAGTAGAAAGTACAGGTATTTGTGTTCAACATGTAAGAAGTAGAAAGTACAGGTATTTGGGTTCAACATGTAAGAAGTAGAAAGTACAGGTATTTGTGTTCAACATGTAAGAAGTCAAAGTAAAAAGTCGTCAGAAAAATAAGTAGTGGAGTAAAGTACTGATACCAGAAACATGTACTTAGGTAAAGTAACGCAATATTTGTACTCCACTACTTCCCACCTCTGCTTCTTAGTCATGGTGTTAGTTCAGATAAAGCCCGTCTCACCTGCTCAGGTAGAAGGAGAAGATGGGCTGGTCCAACAACTTCTGTGCCAACATGTTGTCGAAAACGGGGTTTCCCAGGATCTCTGCCAGGGCCGGGTAACCCATCCCCAAAACACCATCAAACCTCGCCCTCACAAACACAGAGCCGGGCTCATAGACCGACTCCCCGAACTCCTGCCTCTTAGACGTTATACCTGCCACCTGGACGAGAACACAGATTTTCCACTTAAGCCACTCAAGCTTCTTCCACAACATGGGGAACAAGAGAGAACATTGGTTAAGAATTGGAGTCAAAAGATTCCATTTTCAAACAAATTATTTATGAGATTCTCCAGGTTTCTTTTATTGATGACGTTGATTTGACTTCAAACGTCTTTAGCTTTAAAAAAATCTTTGTAATTTCTTCAATTTTTCTGTGGCTCTACGTTCTGTATGAGAGGGCAGAGTCGTTTAATAGATGCTTGCTGTATATCTTGTTCATTTGTAAATTCAACATGTATATTTCTACTTTCTTGTTTCTTTCTAGTCTTTTTAATTTGTACAATGCCTTGTCTTTTTATGCTGCTGCAACTCAAGTACTTCTTATCTTAAAACACCTCAAAACTGTCTAACTTGCAAAAAACACTTATTTCCATGTATTATTTGTTGTACTAGAACCTGCATCCAATAGTATCGCGTAGTATCTTTTTGTACCTAAAAATATGTTTTTTGCAAGTTAGACAGGTGCAGGAGTTCATTTGAAGTTATGCTGATTGTCACATTCACAAATAAACGGACCGTCAGGGTGTCTCGGCCCATGACCCCCAGCAGGTGTCCTGATCCGTAGTTTATCCCAAACATCCGACCGTCATGGCGGAAAGATGTGGATTCAAACGCCCTGAAGCGCTTGTGCAACGCTGTGAACACAAACACACACACACACGCACACAGAGAGAGACCTTGAACTTCTTATCACAGTAAACCATACTGTCATGCTGTCCTGACCCACAAACACATCCCTCTGATACTCAAACACCTGTGAGTTGTGGACTGTAGAGATTTATTGTGTGTGTGTGTGTGTGTGTTACCACAGGCTTGGCTGACGCAGTAGGTCGAAGGCACCCACAGATCGGACGATCCGGTGTCAAAGACCACAGAGAAGTTTTGCGCCGGGGTCCCCAACGTGATGTCACCGAAATACTGAGCCTACAACACACACACACACACACACACACACACACACACACACACACACACACACACACACACACACACACACACACACACACACACACACACACACACACACACACACACACACACACACACACACACACACACAGAGAGAGAGAGAGAGAGAGAGAGAGAGAGAGAGAGAGAGAGAGAGAGAGAGAGAGAGAGAGAGAGAGAGAGAGAGAGAGAGAGAGATTGTTCAAATGATAATATACAAACATTTGCATAAAGCATATTTGTCCACTCATATGTTGATAAGATTATTACAAACTTGAAAAGGTACATATAGAACAGATAAAAAATGTGCGATTGATTTGCGATTAACTTTAACTTTGGACATCATGCGATTAATCGCGATTAAATATTTTAATCGACTGACAGCCCTAATTTTATTATATATGTTGCATCGTTGGAGGAGCTCAGACACTGTAGCTTCTGACAATAAAACCTTTGAATTGAATGTACATGCACAGAAACCTCGAGAACAGTGCTTCTCAAAGTGTGGTCCGTGAGCGCCCCCTAGTGGTCCGTGAGTATATTGGTAAAATTTCACATTTGAAATAAATAAATACATTTAAGTTTTCCGCACTCTCGCGGGAATATCTCCGCAATGGAGCGAGGTTAAGTTTCACTTTCGATTGCACGATATAGCCCAGATAAACACCTTCATCACACATGTTGCCACTTGTTTGTACCATTTTCAGGCGATTTGTAAAAAACGATGTGTTTTTGGATATTTGTGGAGTTAGGTGGTCCTCGAGTGTTTCTTTATTGGTCCTTGGTATGAAAAAGTTTGAGAAACACTGATCTAGAACTAAAGGAGAAGGTTTTTTTCCTCACGTCCATGAAGTTGTAGATCTTCTCACTGGAGCGCCCCAGCTTCAGAGAGGGGGTCCCGGGGGGGAAACACTGAGCGTAGCGGCGACCGAACATGTCGGGTCGATTCTCCAACAGGAAGTCCTGCAGCAGACCTTCGGAGCGGAGCTGAGAGCGGATCGAGGGCACCCTCCTCAGAGGCACCCTGGGGGGGACATTTGATCAAAATGTAATAACATTTAAAAATTATTAAATTACTGTCGTTTATTCACAACTGATTGACTTCATTTAAAAAAAGTAAAACATCTCATTAAAAAAAATCTTAACTCCCTCATTTTATTTGTTCCTATTCTTCGCCCCGAGGGTTTAAACCTTTATATATACAGTCTATGGTTTAAACCCTTAATAAAATAAGTGTCAAAAATACAACAATTACAATGAAGAGGGACCGTTAAAGTGATACGAAACATAGATGAAATATAATTCATACAAATACTAAAACAATTCATACTAAATTAAATCACTAAAATATAATTATTTTAATAAATATTTTCTTACCTGACCAGCGCTGAGCTCTTGCATGTCCAGATAAACAGCAGCAGCAACACCGACCTCATGTCTGTGTGTGTGTGTCTCTCCGTCTGTCTCTCCGTCTGTCTGGGAGCTGTGTTTCTGCAGACTAGAGGTTTCCTCTGCAGTCAAGCAGTTTTAATGATCAGTCTTCATTCTGATTGGATCCTCTCCCTCGTCTCTAAAACTTTAATTCAGTGCAAAGATAGACTGCCAATATACGAGAGGATTAGTCATTTCTTTTTAGATAAAGTGGAATTTATCTTTCAGATTTCTGAGATTGTCAGTACATTTAAAAACATATATATATTTGGATTTCTTCAGAATTCTGAGATTTAAAATAAAGGATTCAGGAATACAAATTCTCAAATGTTTTCAAAAAAACGAACAAATACATATTTTTTTCAATCACTTTTTGTCCGACAGAATTATAATAAAACAATACGACTTATTTAACCTGTTCAGCCCTGAGCCTGTTTTTCAGGTCTCAGGCTTGAAAATGACATTCCCAGAACAAATGACCATATCTTCCGTTCTAACAGGGTTACAGAGTTGGATGTAGAAAAGTCAGAATCAATAAAGATATATTTTATTTTAAAGTAAATTCAGATTGAACATAGTAAAACAAATTAAAGTGTCCGTCCAAAACATTACTTATAGTGAAAACTAACCTTGAATGATGGGATGGTAGACTAAAAGCTTTAGGAATCCAAACTACAACATATAATAAGTACCCTGTATCAATATTGATGCAAAACAAGTGCCATTTGACCTTTTTAGAGAGATTTAGCACCAAAAAAACACTTCTGGGGTCATTTGGGTGGATTTGACCTATCTCTGGCCCCCCATCGGTCGAGCCAATAGAATCGAGGGGAAGTTCCACACACACACACACACTACCAAATAAGGAGTGAGAGTGACGCATAGCCAAAACCGGAAGCTGCGATACACTCTGGTGGCTACCATTAGCAGCTCAAATTAATTATCCGATTTTTGCATTTTTAGCACCCTCTATGAAACATCAAGCTACCCCGCAGCGCCCCCAAAATAAATCTCTGGCGCCGACACTGAGCCGGCAACCCCGTTTTGAAGAAATGTGCAGAACAGGCTCATTGCAGCCACTAATAACACAAAGGGATTTTGAGCACAGACTTATGGAGCAGTTTTATTATCACTGTTCTAGCAAAGGAATGCTCAAGTTCATATTGATGTATTTTAATAAATGCTAACTTGGTCCATTACATGACTATTTGTGTTGGGGAGACCAACTTTTGTTTTTCTCCAAAGGGGGGGGGCCTGACAGAAAAAGTTTGAGAACCACTGGATTAAGCTAAGGATTAACCTTCAGATGCGTTTCTCGTTTTAATGCCATTGAACACGACTTTTGATCAGAACAGCTAAAGGTGAGCATATCTCCGTGCTACATCTTGTGTTGTCTGTATTTGCTTCCCCTGTCGCGAGTTCTGATCGCTCAGTGATGATATTTCTATAATCTGTGGAATGTCAGGATGTAAACTAAGCTTGTTTGTGCAGATCCAATAAGTATATCGATCGATGTATACCTTGAGTTTTATGCTAAGTGCGTTAGCATGTTTTCGCTCAGGGCTCATTTAGACCCTTCTTGTGAGACTTGTGTTTTGTTTCGGTAAAAATGGTTCGTATCATCAGTTAGCTGAGTTTCTTCCCGTTAGGAGGGTATGTCTTCTACATTCATAGTTTTTTTAAATATTAAGAAGCCCTGAGACGCAGTGTCTTGAAAAAAAGAAAAAGCCGACCGGGTCTTTGGGGCTTAACAGGTTAATACACTTTGATCAAAAAAACTTCATGTATTGTCTGTAGTTTAATGTTGCTGGGCATTTTCAGTGTTTACACACGAGGTCTCTGTCACTCTGACCTGAGAGGAAACACATCCCCCATGTGTTTCCTCTCAGGTCAGAGTGACTGAGTCCTTGTGTAAACACTGGGGGGGGGGGGGGGGGGGGGGGGGACATGAGAGAACTCTTTAAAGTAGAGACACTACATACTGATATACACCTGAACATCAGCAGGAGAGGACTCTTTAAAGTAGAGACACTACATACTGATATACACCTGAACATCAGCAGGAGAGGACTCTTTAAAGTAGAGACACTACATACTGATAAACACCTGAACATCAGCAGGAGAGGACTCTTTAAAGTAGAGACACTACATACTGATATACACCTGGACATCAGCAGGAGAGGACTCTTTAAAAGTAGAGACACTACATACTGATATACACCTGAACATCAGCAGGAGAGGACTCTTTAAAGTAGAGACACTACATACTGATATACACCTGGACATCAGCAGGAGAGGACTCTTTAAAGTAGAGACACTACATACTGATATACACCTGGACATCAGCAGGAGAGGACTCTTTAAAGTAGAGACACTACATACTGATATACACCTGGACATCAGCAGGAGAGGACTCTTTAAAAGTAGAGACACTACATACTGATATACAGCTGGACATCAGCAGGAGAGGACTCTTTAAAGTAGAGACACTACATACTGATATACACCTGGACATCAGCAGGAGAGGACTCTTTAAACATCAAACTATAAGTTAGAAAACATTAAGATTCACAAAAACCACCAACAAATGTTTCAAGTGAGGATTGGTTCTTTTATTTTCAGTAAACAAAACAAACGTCTAAAGTTACGATCAGAGCGACGTCGGCAAACACGATCTAACGTTAGCATAACCACGTGACCTAAGCTAACGTTAGCATCACAGCCAACGTTAGCTTCACACTGATGTTAGCTACATGTGTGGTTAGCTAGCGTTAGCCTGCGCGGTGCTTCCACAGAAAAAACATATCGGAGCGTTTCTTTAATTAGGACAGAGGCGATAAATAAGAAAACGGATCCCTCCCACGTTCTTCATCCTCCTCTTCCTCCTCTAGCAGGGGTGATGGTCGGGGACTCTCTTCCTGCACAAACAAACAAACAAACAACAGTCAGTAAACACTATTTTAAAGCGCAGTGAAAACTGTTTAGAAACTTTAGAGGATATAAGATAGTCAGATGTCCTGGACTTTTCTTTATGCATTTTTTTTCTTGCCTTTTCTCCCAAACATTTTACATGTAGCTTTCAAACATTTATTTTAAATTCTAATTTAATTAAAGTTCATTTTTGTGCCATTTTTCAATTTTTTTTTCACACATTAATATCTTTATTATAATTTTTGTATTATTATTTAATGGTTTAAAAAACAATTTAAGTACATTTTGTACAATTTTTCCACAAACATTTTCAGCATATGAGACATTTAGGCTGAAGCGGGTTATTTCCAAGTGTCTCTTGACCCTTCAATAGCATAGGTCTCAGATATATATAAAACACAGTGGCGAACCGTCAGGGCCTTCAAGGTGTTCAGAGAATACCCTGGAACACTCGGATAAAACAAACAAAAAATCGATTTAATTATAAAAATAAAATGTATATCAAATGAATAAATGAGATTTGTATCTGTGTTGTTGATCTGTAATATCACAGTGTTACGTTGATTTGTTTGTCCTTCTCGGACCATGCTCTACGCATTTCAGTGGTTTTGTGTTAGAAAAGAAAGCAACCAATCAGATCTTGTTCTGGGTCTCTGGGTAGAATATCCTTCAACAAGGTATTCTACACCCTTGATCGAATGCCCTGGCCGTTGCACTGACTGAGAGCGTACGTTTGGACTGACAGTTTGATCAACCAATCATATTGATTTGTAGCCAATGGGCGTGTTCTTTCAGAGTTCCCCTCGGTTCCAGGGTGCTCTAGAAGGCCCGCTAGTTAACTGGCTCGAGACGGAGGATCTAGATAAATGCCACGAAGCAATTCATGCAATTTTATTGTTTTTAACGTTGAAATGACAAGTGCAACAGGTGAAGAGGAAGGGGGGGGGGGGGGGGGGGGCGGGGGGAGTGTGTGTCTAGGTTCGCCACTGATAAAACATGTCTATGAAGTGTTTTGCTCCAAATACCAAACAGATCATTCTAGCCATGCCTCATATCCCTCTCTTTCACTTCCTGTTTCTAAAGTGCTGATTTGGGGATAAAGCTTTAAAGAGGAGGGGTCTGAGCTCATGCGGGACCCGGCAGCTACTGTCTAAACTAAATGCTGCCGTGATGAAACGCCATATCATGGATTATCAAGGATTCTCTCTGAAACAGTTTGGAGCTCAAAGGCTTTCTCTCTTGCTGGTTATACCACAAGGTGAGTTCCTTTTTACTTCCTGCTTCTTCACACACATGCTCTCCAGTACAGGTTAGCTCTGAGTGTTAGCGATGCTAATGTAAACACCGACCATATTACGTCCAAAACAGTCGGGCATTGTTTCTGATGGCAACGTTTCTGATTGGGCCGTGGGTCCACATTTCAGATATTACGTCATATCGGACGCAAATCTGGATCAGCTCCTTGTTCCCGTTTTTAGAGATTTGGGTACGGAGGAAAGAGGAGAGGGTTTCATTTTCTGACGCTGCGTGAGTTCACCGACACACCGGGGACACATTGATGTATAAAAGACATCAGAAAGTGCATTTTGCCTGATAGGTCCCCTTTAATGCATTTAAATAAACCTTAAAAATGTGACCTGCCCTTTAAACTGATTTCTAGTAACTGCACACTTTTTATTTTATTTGTTTTTTAGCATTAATTTGTTATCTGCCATATGTCTAATATTCGGTTGCGTTTGGGATAAACGTAAAAGAATCCATGTTTAAAAAAGAAGAAAAAAAGAAATGTGCCCAGCTTGTGTTTAAATAAAGGTTATTTGAATGCCTCGGACACTGACCTGGGAGCAGCTTTGATGATGTTGTCGACTCGGAGGATCATCTCCGCGGCCTCGGAGGCGCTGAGCAGCACCTGCCGCTTCACCTGGAACGACTCCGTGATGCCGAGCTCCGCCATGTTGCCCACAGTGCCCTCGTTCATATCTGAAGAAACACGTCATCAATATTAGAAACAAAAACGGGACGAATAAATACAAAAATATTTAAATATAGTTTCTATTTATTAGGCGTTTTCACACCAAGTACTTTTCCCAGGAATAGTTCCCCGTACTTAGTCCCGCCAAACGCTTTAGTTCCTGAACTATCTAGTAGATCGCGTTCACACCGGAATAAGTCCCTGAGGGAGGATTACGCAAATGAAGCCGCTGACGTCACTTCTTCTTCTTCGTCTGCTTTGGGTTTACTGGCAGGCCGCAAACCACTTCACGGCGTATACTGCCGCCCTAAGCCCCGGGTAAATCGCAAGAAGCGCCAACACCTCCTCATCTCCACCGCTCCCATGTTTTCTTTTGTGTTGCCATAACTTAGTCTTTCTCCGTTGGTGCGCGGGGCTAATGCTAATAATGCTAATGCGAGCAAATAAAATAACTTTCCTGAGTTCTACAGAAAGTCCCTCCTCTCTAGCAGGGACTGAAAAGGTTCCCGATTTTTTTTTCTAGTTCCAGATCTTTTTGGTGAGTACGCAAAATTCCAGGAACTATCGGAACTATTCCTGGGAAATAATATTATATAATATACTGATTTTATATTATTAATAAACACTAAAATAGTCAATAAGGTTGATTTAAGAAAATAGATTTTTATTAGGAGAAAAGGACTATTTGTATTTATTTACATCTGCAGTCGGAAACGGAGGTTAACTCTTATGTTTAACCAAAATATAAAATGCAAGTTCATAAAGTAAAAATAAATAAATATATTATATAAAATATACACAGTGAAAACCAACAAATAAATACAAACAATTTCAATAAAAAAAGGTAAATATAAAAATTAAATTGATTTTTATTTAGAAAAATGTGTTTTTCAAAAGGTCAGAGACTTTCGCAGAATTCAATCATGTTTGTTTGTGTTAATTAATATTGACTCTAATGGCATTTCATATAACTCCCATATATATCCTTTATTTAACCAGGTAAACATACCGAGTCCCCAGGTCCCCCCCTTGTTTTCCTGGTGAGCCGCTCTCAGCTGAGCCACCAGGTCGGCGCTGTCGTATCCGGCGTTATCAGCGATGATCGTTGGGAGCTGAGAAACAACGGGAAGAAACATTAACAAAGAAACGACTGAGATTTAAGAAATGTTGCAGGACTTGGTACAATCCTTTAAAAGCAGTGTTTATGAAAGTGTGGGACGCCAAATCATTTGCAAAACATTATGATTCGTGTGGAAACATTTCATTAATAAGATTTATTTTAATCTCTTTTCCTTTCTCCTCCTTAGCAACGGTCATTACAGCCCTTAGCAACGGTCATTACAGTCCTTAGCAACAGTCATTACAGTCCTTAGCAACAGTCATTACAGTCCTTAGCAACAGTCATTACAGTCCATGACAGCGGTCTGTTATACTGGATTTACAACGTGTCACATGTTCTGAATGGACCAATCAGAACTGTATTTAGCCTCCATATTGTTTATGGTTGAATGTGGGACGCGAACAATTTTTAGATTCTTAAGTGGACCCTGAAAAAGGTAAAAGTATTAAAATGGAGCGTACCATCCTCAGAGCCTTGGCGAAGGACTCCATGGCGACCGCCTCCTTTCCTGCTGTCCGATTGGCCAGATCAGTGACCACACGAGCCATCAGCATCTCAGAGCAGCCTGCAGGGAGAGGGGGAGTATTAGGTATGGTTCTAAAGGATTTTAAATCAAATTTAATCATCGCTTTGAACAAAAAAAAATATCAGATTAAATCAGAAGTGTGTGTGTGTGTACCTCCTCCGTAGACGGTGCGGGGCTCCTTGATGGTCTGAGATAACACACACAGAGCGTCGTGCAGCGAGCGCTCCGCCTCGTCCAGAATCTGCTGGGTGGCTCCTCTCAGGACGATGGTGCACGCCTCGCCTGAAGAGGGAAACACGTTAGAAACCTCGGAGAGCCACAGAGAGTGTGTTGGGAAAATACTGAATGTCCTCTTCCAACATGAGAGCAACATCATAACAAAGGTATCAACTGTAGCTGTGAACATGACAGGATGTGTGATTACCTAGAAGAGCATCAGGACTGTTTGAGGCAGATGATAGCTATGTGATTAACATGATGATTCAGCCTCTATGGAGAGAGACATCAAGCATGCTCATTTCTGATGTGGAGCTAATCTGAAGTACACATTGAATACTGCTTTCTATTCCTCCATCTTGTGACTGTGTAACTCCCTCTCTTGGATATCAGCATGTGAAGGACTCTGTTCAGGAACTACTTGATGCTCTGTATGTGATGACTCCTTCCATTCTGGAGAGGATCACAGATACATGGATCCTGAGGTCGAAGCTCAAGCCGGGGACCAGGGAGAGTTTTCTAACAATGTGTTACATGGATGTATAATAAGAACTGGATACAGCGTGTATGAGTGTGTGTTAGAGTGTGTGTGTATGAGAGTGTGTGTGTTCTCACCCTTGGCGACTCCAGAGAAGTGTAGGAGTGTGTCCTCTCCGATCATCACCTCCTCGATCAGCTTGCAGTGTCCCAGCTTCACGAGCTCGGGGTGGTCGAAGGTGGAGGTGATCTCTCCTCCGGTGACCAGGGCGAGGCGCTCCACGCCCGCGAAGTCAGCGTGCTCGATCGCCATGACGCCCGCCTGAGCGAACAGCTGCTCGGGGTAGTTATAGATCAGCTGTCTAAAGAGAGAGAGGAACGTTAAAGACAGTAGATATAAGAGGTAACATAAGCACAGATTTTAACTTTGAAAGCAAGACGCCAGAAAACAAAAGGTTAAAATGTCCCAAACATATTGGAATTACTTTGTTTGAAAACAACAAAGAGATGTGTTAAAAAATATGTGTAAAAAGTTAGCAGAGGGTGTATGTGTGTGTACCTGTGTGTGAGTGTGTGTACCTGTGTGTGAGTGTGTGTACACATGTGTGTGTGTACCTGTGTGTGAGTGTGTGTGAGTACCTGTGTGTGAGTGTGTGTACCTGTGTGTACACATGTGTGAGTGTGTGTACCTGTGTGTGAGTGTGTGTACACATGTGTGTGTGTACCTGTGTGTGAGTACCTGTGTGTGAGTGTGAGTGTGTGAGTGTACCTGTGTGTACCTGTGTGTGTGTGTACACCTGTGTGTGTGTACCTGTGTACATGTGTGTGTGTGTACCTGTGTACCTGTGTGTGTACCTGTGTGTATGTGTGTGTACCTGTGTGTATGTGTGTGTACCTGTGTGTGTACCTGTGTGTGTGTACCTCTGTGTGTGTACCTCTGTATGTGTACCTCTGTGTGTGTACCTCTGTGTGTGTACCTCTGTGTGTGTACCTCTGTGTGTGTACCTCTGTGTGTGTACCTCTGTGTGTGTACCTCTGTGTGTGTACCTCTGTGTGTGTACCTCTGTGTGTGTACCTCTGTGTGTGTACCTCTGTGTGTGTACCTCTGTGTGTGTGTGTGTACCTCTGTGTGTGTGTGTGTACCTCTGTGTGTGTACCTCTGTGTGTGTGTGTGTACCTCTGTGTGTGTACCTCTGTGTGTGTGTGTGTACCTGTGTGTGTGTACCTGTACCTGTGTGTGTGTGTACCTGTGTGTGTGTACCTGTGTGTGTGTGTACCTGTGTGTGTGTGTACCTGTGTGTGTGTACCTGTGTGTGTACCTGTGTGTGTGTGTGTACCTGTGTGTGTGTGTGTACCTGTGTGTGTGTGTGTACCTGTGTGTGTGTGTGTACCTGTGTGTGTGTGTGTACCTGTGTGTGTGTGTGTGTACCTGTGTGTGTGTGTGTGTACCTGTGTGTGTGTGTACGTGTGTACCTGTGTGTGTGTGTGTGTGTGTGTGTGTGTGTGTGTGTGTGTGTGTGTGTACCTGTTGATGAAGCAGTTGATCCCGTGTTTCAGGATGCGCTCGACTTTCTCTTTCATCTTTTCTTTCTCCGCCATCTCGATCTCGGCAACCTTCGCCGTCGAGTCGACGCGAACCCTGGAGCCGAAGATCTGAGAACACACACACACATTAAATAGAAAAGCGCTCCATAAATAAAATGCATTATTATTAAACACACACGAAACCCGAGATCTTTGCAGAGAATTTTTACGAAATCCTGAGTAGATGCAAACTGTTCTAAATGAGGGTGTGTATGTGAGAGTGTGTGTGAGTGTGTACCTTGATCTTGTCGGTGTCCATGCCGGTGTTGGCGATCAGGATGTTGACGTTCTCCAACCTTTTCGGCTGGTTCACTCCGATCTTCTTGTCCAACAGGAAACCTTCAGAAAGAGCAGGAATTATAAATAAAATTAGTATTAGTCTTTAGGGTTCAGTGTCAGCCAATCAGAGAGGTCGCTGGTGATGACATCACGCTCACCTTCGTCCAGGTAGGAGTCGGTGAGGCTGCCCCCGAGCTTCTTGATGATGTGAATGGCCTCCAGGTCTCCGGATCCCTTCAAACGCATCACAGCGTCGACGGCCAACTGAGAGAAGTGAGCTTTGTGATGAGTCAGCAGTTTGGAGGACAGCGTCGTGCGGGCGATGTTCAGAAGGTCCTCCTGGAAAGCTGCCGCGTCGTTGCTATGGAGATCAGAGGGGGGGGGGGTCATCATTACAGAGAATTAAAATGTATTATTTAATGTATCAGGGTATATGCATGAATCCTGAAGTCACATTTAATACCTTTTAACTAAACTGTCTCAGGGCTTCTTAAAATGCAATAAACTATGAATGCGTTATACTCACTTAACGGGAAGAAATTCAGCTAACTGACGATATGAACAATTTTTACCGAAACAAAACACAAGTCTCACAAGAAGCGTCTAAATGAGCCCCGAGCGAAAAAAATTCACAGAACTCTAGGTATAAATCGATCGGTATACTTAAATACACAAACGAGCTTAGCTAGCAAGCTGAGATTCCACAGATTCTAGAAGTATCAGGATCATCACTGAGCGATACACGACGTAGCTTTAGGCAGCAGAACTCGGAGATATGCTCACCTTAGCTGTTATTCTGATCGAAAGTCGCGATCAAAGGCTGAAGGTTAATCCTTAGCTTAATCCAATGTGTCTGTCACTTTGAAAACATTACTGATAATCAGAGATGGGGTCGTTACTAAAAAAAAGTAATATATTACACTACTTCGTTACTCTCTACATAAAGTAACTCGTTACTTTACTCGTTACTTTACTCGTTACTTTACTCGCAGGGCCGGCCCGCCCCTCCCTGCAGGCAGATCACGCAGACTGCAAAAGTTTCAAATGTTCTCTTTAGTTCAGTTTCCATTGATAAGACTGATCCAGATCCTGAATGTTTTCCTATCTGACCATGGCTGTCCTCTGTCTCCTGCTATCTGTATATTTTGCGCAGTCTCTCTGCTCACGCTGTTGCGTCGGCGTGTTCTCCTGCGTGTTGGCCATGTGTTGCACTGGAACCAGACTGGAGCACACCGCAAAGACTTCAGCCGAGCACGTACGAACTGCTGTGGCAATAACTCTCCTTACCAGCAGGCGGCGGTCGTGTGTATTCGTCATTCAAAACAGGCAACAACCGGAAGACAGAGAAGAAGAACAGACTACGTGATATAAACAAACAACAAATAGCTGTGCGTTAGCTTCACCTTAGCATGTGTTCTTTGCAGGTGTTTGTTGAGGTTTGATTATGACTGATTTTAGTAAGTAACGAAGTAACGAGTGTCGGGGCAATGTTAGTAACTGTAGTGTGATTACTGAATTATAAAAGTAGCGCGTTACACTACTCCGTTACCGACAAAAGTAATATTATTACAGTAACGCGTTACACCCAACTCTGCTGATAATCCATCATTCCATTTTTATGTCAAAAACTGAGCTTTCATATTAGCTGCTAATGATAGCTTCCAGAGTGTATGACAGCTTCCTGTTTTGGCTACTCGTCACTCTCACTCCTTATTTGGTCAAGTGTATGTGGCTCTGACGGTTCGAAAGAGATGTGGGCCGACGAGGGGGGCCAGAGATAGGTCAAATCCACCCAAATGACCCCAGAAGTGTTTTTTTTTGTGCTAAATCTCTCTAAAAAGGTCAAATTACTTGTAGTTTTCACTATAATTAATGCTTTTTACTTAGCCTGATCAGAAAACACGCATTTTAAAGGGTTTTTCTCCTGCCGTCTGTCTGCAGACTTGTCAAAGCATTAATTCATGGTTCTTACTAACCGGTATCAGTATGTTGTTACGTCGGCATCATTTTTGAAACGTGTATTACAATTAAATCACGGTCAAACATGTTCATTTTGTTGGAGTTGCCAGCGATTCTCTCTAGTTTAGCATACTCAGCCCGGAAAGAAGCTCGATTTTGGAGAGACAGAAATCTGTGAAATAGTACCCGCTAGCCGGAACTATGCAGAGTGGAAACGCAACCAAAAACAGGCCGGGCACGCTTCAACCGCGCTGTAGAATCCAAACGCGGCCCCCATGTGGTTTAAAACCAGAGAAAGTTGAATATTTTCGGTATTTATAAAGTATTTCTCGCTCAGTCTGACCTATGGTCAACAGCCGCCTCCCTCAGAGCGTCTCTGGCGACCTGCGTTGCTTTCCTCCAGCCGGCGATGATGGTCTGAGGGTGGATCTTCTTAGCGATCAGCAGCTCTGCTTCCTGTAACACACAGTATTATATACAGAAATGAGGCCAGAGAAATATGTGAAAACATTTGAGGAGGAAATTCTTTAGAGAAACTGATAAATGATTCATGGGCAAAGTTTGTCTTTTGTTATATTTAATAAAGAAAGTCAATATAAAGTGAAATGGATCTCAAACGCAGGAACGGAGCCGTTCTGCTTAGTCTCACTATAGAGGAGAGAATATCCAACTGGTCCTTAAGCATCATCTGAACATCCCCCCATTAATCCCCCTTTACACTTCCTTTGTCTGTTAAACACATACAAGACTACAAATACAATTTAACAGAGTAAAAGGCAATCAGAGCATAAGACTATGTTTGAAATGACCATTTAACACGACAATAGGGCTGAACGATTAATCGATTTTAAATCGAAATTTGAAATGATGCGATTATCAAAATCGCAAAACCTGCGATTTTTTTTTTGTTCTTCTCGTGTGTCAGTCATCCACACCAATCAGAGGTGCTGTGCTCCACATGTACCAGCCATTGTTAACCAATCAGAGGTGCTGTGCTCCACATGTACCAGCCATTGTTAACCAATCAGAAGTGGCCCATGATAGAAGGTGATAGATAGATTGATCCAATCACCTGCCAAGTATCTTTGAAAGTGCCTGCCCTTTCCAGATGGCTTCCAATGGAGCTTTCCTAGATGGTTTCTGAGTCAGGTTAGTTACGGCCCCTACACACGGCGGCGTGCGTTGCCGCTTCAACGCTTCTGCCCATTCACTTTGAATGGGGTGACGTCACGATTCGCCGAACTGCATTGTGGGAGCAAAGCGTAGCTTTTCTCGCGGTGCTCGCTGCAAAAGTAGAGCAATGTTCTACTTTTGACGCCTCGGTGGAGGCGTCAGCCAATCAAATCCCGTTTATGCAAATCTGCCAGTACAAGCGCTAGCCAATCAAACCGCGTGTATGCTGGGAGAGCCAGACTGCAGTTCATTTCCTCATATGGCAAAAAATGGAGGAGAAAATAATCGTAGCGGTAGTGAATCACCCGGTGCTTTATGATCAGTCTCTGTTCACCTACCGGGATACAAACCGGAGGAGCGAGGCATGGAGGGAGGAGGCAGGGGCAGTGGGTGAAACTGGTAGGTTTTCGCCTGTTTGGGGAGTTTATATCCAGTGTACTTCGTTTGAACAGCTAGCAGACAGACAGTATTTATCCAGCATGGAATGTTGCGTAAAATAGCACCATAGGCATGAATGTCATAAATGTTCATCATATAAAGTGTGACATGTAAAACCTTTTATGCAATTGACAGGAGAGATTCATTTGATTGGTCGCGTTGCTCGAGTAAACTCCCCCAGCTCAAGACACGCCCACCGCCAAGCGGCAACGCACGCCGCCGTGTGTAGGGCCGTTATGCTCCATCACATGTTTCTATCACGGGGTGAATCTTAAACTGAAGCTTGACTTTAAAGCAACCCAACGTTTAGTTCTTTCACTCGTAGCTCGGGTGCTAGAGACGGGAGCACGTTGATGCGACCTTCCTAGCCGGAGATATGGCCGCATTTTACAATAAACTTCCGTTGGGTCGCTTAAAAATAAATATCGCAAATCCATCCATCTTCTCCCGCTTATCCGTGGTCGGGTCTCGGGGTAGCAGTTCCAGCAGAGAGCCCCAAATGTTCCTTTCCCCTCATCAACCAGCTCTGACTGGGGGGTCCCAAGGCGCTCCCAGGCCAGCGAAGAGATGTAATCCCTCCACCTGGTCCTAGGTCTACCCCTTGGTCTCTTCCCAGCTGGACGTGCCTGGAACACCTCCCTAGGGAGGCGCCCAGGTGGCATCCTAACTAGGTGCCCGAACCACCTCAACTGGCTCCTTTCGACGCAAAGGATATTATCATACGTAATAATAATAGGAAATATCGCAAATCGAATTACAATATCTGTCAGAAAAATCGCAATTACATTATTTCCCCAAATCGTGCAGCCCTACATTATTAATGTCTAAATAAAGAGTGTGTTACCCTCAGCAGCTCTGCAGCGAGAACGGTGACGGAGGTCGTTCCATCGCCAACTTCATCGTCCTGAACCTTAGACATGTCTGAAACACAAACAACCATTTCATTCATGTTTTATATTTAAATGTACATGAATAGTTACTGATTAATTACCAGGTAGAATTAGATATTTGAAGTGTATTTTACAGGGTTAAATGTAGCTTTAATGTTCCTTAAAGGTGGGGTAGGTCATTTTGGAGAAAGCCGCTCGAGTGGCTAGAATTTGAAAATACACAGCCGGAAGAAATCTGCCACTTCCTCAGAGCCCCTCCTCCAACACACACCAACGCGCACATGACCAATGAGGGCACGAGATCAGTTTGTGCACAGATGGAAGGCTGACAGGCAGGTAGGCCATCCAGTTACTTTAGCCGGCTCAGATGATTGGTCGTGCTTTTTACAGCGCTACGGCTTCAAGAGATGACATTTTTTTATGTATTTATAGTCAAAGCACTTCAGATATTCATTGCTGTCGGGATGTTAAGAGCATTCCATGGAATATAACAACAAGTGTATCTCGAGCCGGTTTCTCAAACTTACCTACCCCACCTTTAAGTCGACAAATGATTATTCTCGTTAGTTAATAGTTTAGCCTATTAAGAAAATGCAACTTCGTGGAGCCAAATGTCTTAGTTTATCAAAACGTCAATTAACCCCAACAAACATCTTTACTCACCAACCAGGACTTTAGCGGCGGGGTTGTCGACGCCGATGGATTTCAGGATCGTCGCTCCGTCGTTGGTCACCGTGACTAAACCCTGTTTCCCTCCACCCAGCAGGATCTTATCCTAAAGGGAGGAAATATTATTAAATTATATAAAATATAAGTTAGTTTATGGAGGCAGACGTTTATGAACAGACACGATTAAAAATAATGACGTTTTTGCTTATTTTACTGACTTTTCTAGTTCAATATCACCCAAACTCCACATGGAAATCAATATAATCAAATACTATAACAATTGTAATGTTATTATATCATATAGCCGTACCATCCCCTTAGGACCCAAGGTGCTCTTCACCAGATCTCCGATGGCGATGGCGCCGATGAAGGACGACTGCAGAGAAAACACACAGATTAAAACAAACAATTCAATATATTTTTTTAAAAGCTGGTCTTCTTTAGCTTGTCGAATAAATAGATAAAAGCCCACCAGTCGTGCGGTCTCAGCTTTCTCTTCATCTGCTCCATTTTTGAAGATGTTGATCGGGGCCATCGATAGAGACGCCTAGACACACAAAACAATCAGAAATAAATCAAAAAAATCATCCAAAAAATTGTGTTTTCTGGATTGTAGTCAACAGGGATGTCCCAATCTGTTTTTATAATGTACTACTGCATAGATTTGGATATAGAACTTTTTGAAATATGTATTGTTGTTATATACAGCATTTTTAGGGTTTTCTTCTTAAAAAATTACTCAAAATTATCACTTCACACAACCACCTGAAACCAGCTTAATAAATAATTTAAACAAGTATTAATCTTAATTTTCTATTGTCGTTCTTTTATTTTGAGATGTTTTCATTGTATAATTGTTTATTTTCTACTCTTTTTTTATGTCTAATAATGTGCAATACTTTGTTTTACATGCTGCTGCAACCATCTCAATTTGGGATCAATTAAATACATCTTATTTGTCTTAATGTACAGTTTCTTTTTGTAAAATATTGAATTTTGTATAGTATTTTTTAACTTTTCTTAATTTCAATGCATTTGTAATTTGACTCAAAACAATGGGGAAAAATATAATTTATGCACAATTAGCCACTTTATAAGATATGTTTAATACAATACTAAATGACGGTGTGATTTCTCTGTAAGAGTTTGAACCATGTTTTGAATCAAACAGATATTTTTCTGCAGAAAGTGATGCGACACACCTCTGCAGCGACACACCACTTCATCCAGAAACAGGATTTGAACACAAAGAAACAGTACAGTAACATTGCTCCATATTTTGATGTGTATACAAATAAACAATGATCTGTTCAGCTTTAATAGTTTGCATGTTAGCAAAAGTGGCGAATAAACGTGGCTTTTCCCCCTCTTTTAAATGGGAGAACTCGTTATTCCGAGCACCAGTGAACGCAGCGCTGCACCGTTAGAAACACCTAGAAGCTTCCATCCAAATTGTTAACAAATAAATAAAAAACACAAAAACTGTCAAGACCGTAAAGCTACAATTAAAGTCAGTTATAAGTGTTCGTTGTGTGTAGATTTAAATAAACATGATTTACACTGTTTCTTGTGTTTTGTATTCACTACTGCATGTTCTCTTGACAGCCACAAAGGCAACATGACAAGCTAACCTAGACTAGCATGCTAACTTAGCAAATCTGAGAAGAGCAACAATAAGCGGTCACTGAAAAAACACCCTAAAACAACACAGTTAAAGTTGTATTAGCTGTAGCAAACAGGACAGCTTTAAAACATTTTCCAGAATAAAATGCAAGTCATCAGAGGCTTATGTTAGCTTAGCCGTTAGCTTATTCATTAGCCTCCATGTGCTCACCGGCAACCAACGGGGAGCTAAACATCCTCTAAAAACTACACACACGGACTTTTTCAAGCGGTTTAACAAACTCTCTCTGACTTTAGCTGCTTATTCGTGTACAGTGGTGGTTTGTAAAATGTGTCTTAAGGTGTAAAATACAGTAAATAAAAGTAAAAGCTTACCATGATGACTGTGAAAGCAGAGCACGCAGACAGAAGAAGGGCTGGGCAGGGATGTGACGTACTTACGTAAATAACGTGATGCTGCGTTCAGGGACGATCTTGGAAGACACATTGCTCCAACTGTTAGAAATGTCTTCCTTTTTTTGTCCTTTTGTTAACCAGAAAATAGCTATGACGTTTGTTTTGTATACAATATTGGTTCTTATGCAGTTTCTATAGACTTCACATTATCACATAATACAATAATAGGAGTGTATAAATATATCTAATTTACATACACTTTCACACCAAAGGTCCATGACTAATAAATAAAATAAGATATTAAAAATACAAATAAATACAAACAATTCAAAATGTAGTCTTACAAGCTAACGAAATCAAACACACAGATTTTAAATGTGAAAAAAGAATTAATAATTGATAGAATGTGTTCTTGTTGAGACGATGCATCAAAAACTCCAGAACATATATTATGGAGATCTTTCGATTAGAATATATCGATTTGTAGACTTTTACTAAAAGTTCTAATACTCTTGGGACTATTTGTCAGAAAAGACTGTTTCTATATGGACTCCACAGCATTAAAGGACGGCTTAAATGGCATCAAATCTGTCACGGTAAGGTTTCTAACTTGGATTTTGACATAGAGATGTGTCATTGAGGATAAAACAAAAATGAGAGATAATTGACAGGGAGGCAATTACTTTTATTTTCCAGGTAAAAAATAACAACAAATATTCTCTACATATTTTTCATCTCCTCCTCCTGCGGCCTCTCTGATTGGCTGCCTGCACAGGAAGGCAGTAGATGTGCATCGGGAACTTCCTGAAGTAGCTGCTGACCCAGGGTCTGTGGGGGAAATAAGATATATTATGAGATAAGATGGAATATACATTTAAATACAGGGAGTTACCTTGCTTCAAGATTCAAGATATTTTTGTTATCATATAGCCAGTGACGTGCGGTGAGGTTCATGGCTGGTGAGGCACTGACTCTTTCAGAGTCAGATTTACAAATATTATATATGTTGACCTTAAAGGTGGGGTAGGTAATTTTGGAGAAACCAGCTCGAGTGCGCTAGAATTTGAAAATACAGAGCCCCTCCTCCAACACACACGAACGCGCACATGACCAATGAGGGCACGAGATAAGTTTGTGCACAGATGGAAGGCTGACAGGCAGGTTATTTTAGCCGGGCCGGCTAAAATGAGTGGTCGTGCTTTTTACAGTACTACGGCTTCCACAGATGAAATGTTTTTATGTATTTTTTGTCAAAGCACTTCAGATATTCATTGCTATCGGGATGTTAAGAGCATTCCATGGAATATAACAAAAAGTGTATATCGTGCCGGTTTCTCCAACTTACCTACCCCACCTTTAATCGAAATATTCTGTTATTTTCAAAAGCTTTTTTAGTCTGATGCTTCGATTCATTTTAAACAGACCGTTCAACAAAAGGATAGCCTACCCAAAATCTAAATATTGGATTGTTCTCTCTTAGTAAGATCCAATTTTCATTACAAATGTGGTCTTACCTTGACTTGAAGATGAAGTCCATGCTTTCCTTCTGGACAACAATCTTTATTACTTTTTTGTAAAAGTCCTCCTTATCTTCCTCTAGTTTCAAAAGCCTAGCTTGTTGTTTGTCTACCGTCTCTGCGTAGAATAACAGTAGCAACAAGAACCTGTGGGCTCACTTGCGCCCCCTTCAGTGCGGCAGAGGTTGTGGCTGCCTCCCCTGGTGCTTTTTTCATTGCCGTTGTATGATGAGACCAGCGAGCTTAAATATCATATATACGTGAAATAAGTTATTTAGAGACTATGGATGGCGAGGATAAATGTAATAAAGGGATCTACAAACATTACATTGGTGACATACAGTGAGATGGTGCAGGCATGCGCTTAGGGCCCGCTTTCCAGACAGTTTCTGTGGGGTGACGCATTCTGAGGTGAGGCAGAGCTCATCTGTGCCTCACCTCACCACACAGTAACTGGCTGGAGCGCGCTCACAAAATAAGTGCCCGCGCTAAATTAGTGCCCGT
>JAPTMU010000037.1:210000-255000 GCA_028583405.1 Pogonophryne albipinna
TCAACACTCGTGCTTCATTCACACATCTAATTTCTTGGGATTTTTAAAAGAATCCCAAAATTATTTCACACAATCCTGGGATCAGTGCTTTACATTAAAAAAAAAAAACGTTTTCATGAAACTATAACATAGACTGTAATTGGAGTCACTTAAATATGCAATGTCTTGGCAAAGGTCTTTTGTAATTGATACGAAAGTCCTTTAAATATATATAATAATGTATAACTCTCCAGTCAATATATGAAAAAGCAAAAAGGATAAAGAAAGCTTGCATTATTTTGAGAAAAAATGTAATTCTGGTCGTCAAAATAAGGAAATTAACATTAAAAATCATACATTTGCATAAAAAACTTTGAAATTTGTGAGATATTTCTTTCAAATGTTACTGATTTAATCCGAGGGGAATAGTCTCCTTTTTACTCATACATGTATGACTTTAATCTCATATTAGACTGTTGTTATCGGGGCAAATTCCACTTTTGTTATTTGCTATTATACAGAACAATCCATCAGCTAAAGGGACTCATATTACAATCAAAACAAAAACAAAGCAGAAGTAAGTCTTACATTTATCTGATTGTCATATTGTGTTAAAAAAAACACTTTTTCAAATCTTTTAAACGTGGGACTACGAGTCTGTGCAGCGTCTGTAGAAGTGGAGGTGGTAATCTGTGAAGAGCGCCCCCGCCAGGTGATGATCAGTATTACAGTCTGCCTGACCCTGAGGTTAAAGACAATAACACACACTTAATATTTTACATTAAAGCATGGAGACACTACATACTGATATACACATGAACATCAGCAGGAGAGAACTCTTTAAAGTAGAGACACTACATACTGATATACACCTGAACATGAGCAGGAGAAGACTCTTTAAAGTAGAGACACTACATACTGATATACACATGAACATCAGCAGGAGAGAACTCTTTAAAGTAGAGACACTACATACTGATATACACCTGAACATGAGCAGGAGAAGACTCTTTAAAGTAGAGACACTACATACTGATATACACCTGAACATCAGCAGGAGAGGACTCTTTAAAGTAGAGACACTACATACTGATATACACCTGAACATCAGCAGGAGAGGACTCTTTAAAGTAGAGACACTACATACTGATATACACCTGGACATCAGCAGGAGAGGACTCTTTAAAGTAGAGACACTACATACTGATATACACCTGAACATCAGCAGGAGAGGACTCTTTAAAGTAGAGACACTACATACTGATATACACTGGAACATCAGCAGGAGAGGACTCTTTAAAGTAGAGACACTACATACTGATATACACCTGAACATCAGCAGGAGAGGACTCTTTAAAGTAGAGACACTACATACTGATATACACCTGGACATCAGCAGGAGAGGACTCTTTAAAGTAGAGACACTATACTGATAAACACCTAAACATCAGCAGGAGAGGACTCTTTAAAGTAGAGACACTACATACTGATATACGCCAGAACATCAGCAGGAGAGGACTCTTTAAAGTAGAGACACTACATACTGATAAACACCTAAACATCAGCAGGAGAGGACTCTTTAAAGTAGAGACACTACATACTGATATACACCTGAACATCAGCAGGAGAGGACTCTTTAAAGTAGAGACACTACATACTGATAAACACCTAAACATCAGCAGGAGAGGACTCTTTAAAGTAGAGACACTACATACTGATATACAACTGAACATCAGCAGAAGAGGACTCTTTAAAGTAGAGACACTACATACTGATATACGCCAGAACATCAGCAGGAGAGGACTCTTTAAAGTAGAGACACTACATACTGATAAACACCTAAACATCAGCAGGAGAGGACTCTTTAAAGTAGAGACACTACATACTGATATACACCTGAACATCAGCAGGAGAGGACTCTTTAAAGTAGAGACACTACATACTGATATACACCTGAACATCAGCAGGAGAGGACTCTTTAAAGTAGAGACACTACATACTGATATACACCTGGACATCAGCAGGAGAGGACTCTTTAAAGTAGAGACACTATACTGATAAACACCTAAACATCAGCATGAGAGGACTCTTTAAAGTAGAGACACTACATACTGATATACACCTGAACATCAGCAGAAGAGGACTCTTTAAAGTAGAGACACTACATACTGATATACACCTGAACATCAGCAGGAGAGGACTCTTTAAAGTAGAGACACTACATACTGATATACACCTGAACATCAGCAGGAGAGGACTCTTTAAAGCAGAGACACTACATACTGATATACACCAGAACATCAGCAGGAGAGGACTCTTTAAAGTAGAGACACTACATACTGATATACGCCAGAACATCAGCAGGAGAGGACTCTTTAAAGTAGAGACACTACATACTGATATACACCTGAACATCAGCAGGAGAGGACTCTTTAAAGTAGAGACACTACATACTGATATACACCTGAACATCAGCAGGAGAGGACTCTTTAAAGTAGAGACACTACATACTGATATACACCAGAACATCAGCAGAGTAGGGCCACTTTAAAAAGAAAAGTGTGTTTCTTACGGCCACTGTGGAGCGAAAGTGATACGAGCTGTGATAAAGACGAGCGACGTGGAGATTCCATTCATGTTCTCCCTGCAGAAACACAGAGAGAAAAACATCAGATATACGTTAATTAAATATAAATACATTTAGTTAAAACAAATAAAAACAACGTCTCAGAATCAGCAAAACCATTACTCGGGGTAATCAGAAAATGGAAGGTGTTACTAATTTTACTCGAGTAAAATATCTTCTTCCACCTCTTCTGTATTCTGTCTTTCACTTTGAGATTGGTGTCCATGTCCGGGATTAGAGTGAGCTTTGCTGAGATTAGCATGTTGACGTCCTGATGTGAGGGAAACACTGCCACGCATTCATTATTGATCAGTGTCTTCCAACTCTTCCTGCATTATTTACTGTAATGGTAACTGAGTTAGTGGACTGGAACCTCAGTGACCCTCAAACCAACGCAAACAAAAACACACAAGTTTCCTCAAGCATGCAGTACTGTTTACCATTGGCCATTTTTACGAAAAACCAAACCGCTTAAAAAGAAAAGGTCCTAGTGGATCGAAAGCCCAAAGTTAAAAGGACTGTTATCCCTGAAACAATGTCTTTTAATAAAGAAATAACCAAACTAGAGTTGAGTTACTGATGGCCCTACTAACGTTACCAGAACTTACTATGGTCTGGCTTGTTTGAAGTAAATATGTCAGCGTTGTTGTTTTTAGTTTGAATCCTTATGGTTTATGTGCATATGTATCAATGTGTCTTAAGGTATATAGATATTGGCATACATATTTTTATATTTGTATTTTTGTATTCTGGATTGTGGGAAACGGTATTTCGATCTCTCTGTCTGTACACACAAACTGAAAGATTGACAATAAAGTGGACTTTGACTTTGTACTCACTTTGGATAAAAGCGTCAGCTAAATGTAATATAATATACCATATAGCTCAATTTAACGAATAACATATAATAATTAACATAGATTTCTGCTGTTGGAAATGAACAATAGATAACTGTATCATCTGCATAGAAATTATCGTAGATTATTGACATTTATGGAGAACAGTAGTGGTCCCATTATGGAGCCCTGGGGCACGCCTTTTGATATAAAAACTGCCTTTTTTAGGTGACAATAAAGGTATTCTGAACTGTAGTGGTCCCATTATGGAGCCCTGGGGCACGCCTGTTGATATAAAAACTGCCTTTTTTAGGTGACAATAAAGGTATTCTGAACTGTAGTGGTCCCATTATGGAGCCCTGGGGCACGCCTTTTGATATAAAAACAGCCTTTTTTAGGTGATAACTGTAAATGTGTGATATTTACCTGTGTGTTTGTCGGGTATCTGCTCCTTGAGACGCTGTCTAGATCCAGCAGAGCAGAGCAAGGCGCCGACTCATCGAGGCTGCAGAGGTGAACCACCAGCAGCTCTGTGGAGCTACACAGAAATAACATAAATATATATATTAATGTAAATATAAATACATTTATGATAACATAAATGTATTTACTGTCATGTCTTTATTTTTATTTATAGCTATTACCATGTCCAAATTCCAATATTTACAACACTATTTTGCAAATGTTGTATACATGAACATAATGTATTAATACAATCATTTGTAATTTTAGTAATAAGAGATACGTTACTATCCTATGTTGTTTTACTATCCTATGTATATACAAGTATATCTATGCTCCTGTACTGTAAACATATATTCCTGTTACTAACCGCAGTATTTTTGACTTTTTTAGAACTTTTTAATTATCCAGAATTGTTATAATATTTTGCATTTGATTTTTACTTTACATTTTTAGTTGTAAATTCTCTGTTCCACTTTTTAAGTATTTTGTATTTTATGTCTGAACACACTGATGCTTCTTTTGTAACAAAACAATTTCCCAAATTGGGATCAATAAAGTATTTATGTATCTATCTACTTAGAAAGTAGAGACTATGGGTAATAACCTGTGATCATTTATACATTTTGAGGGTAATGATTATTCTATTTCCTAACCCTCTTTAATTAATCTAATAAATAATGTATCTTTGTTCAATTTAACAAAATATTAAGTAAATTGCTGTTAAAATAGTTTTCATTTAAACCCTAATACCTTTGGTTTAGTCACAAAGTTTACAATTACAAAACATCATAAAGATTGTTTTCATTATTATTTTCAATATTGACTCAAAATAAAGTTGATATTTCCAATTATCTGGAGCTGTTCGAACATAAGACTTCCCTTATAGTCTAAATATTTAGGGTTCATTTAAACTCACTTCATGATCAGCGTGACTCTCATGTTGACTGGGACAAACTGACTGACAGGAACTCTGAAGATGTATCTCCCGGGCCTGAAGGAAACACACGGAAATCAATAATAAAACGGCATATTTTACAGTAACTAAAGGTTTTTCTAAGACACGGTCAGAGTAAATAAGGTTTATTTAGTCTTTCTTCTGTCTCACTTACCCACATTCGGTTCTCAGGCAGTATTTGCTGTCGATCACCTGCTGGTTCTCTTTGATCATAAAGGATTGGATGGTGGTGTTCGTCCCTAATTGAGAAAACAGATGATTAGAGATGCATTTTAATGAAACATCTCGCATTGTGTGCAAAACAGATGATTAGAGATGCATTTTAATGAAACATCTCGCATTGTGTGCAAAACAGATGCTGATATTGTTTTAATCTGCATCGTCCTGACTTAAACTTAGCTCTAATGACTGATACAATATTAAAACCAGACTATTTGTTAATTTGTATTCTGCTGTTTGAGTTTAAAATGTAGAAGTAATACACTTACAATCTCCAGCCAGTTTCATCTGGTCGTAAGCTTTTTCTTTTCTTTTTTCTGTAAACCAAAAACAGACCAAACCATTCAGAAGAAATCAAATCAAACTTTATTTATAAAGCACTTTTCATACACAAAGTGCTCCACAAACCAAACACATACAAACAATTTACAAACAAATAAATACAATAATATCTCCCCATTCCCAGGTATAACCACTTGCTACCAATGCAGGACTGAATTAAATAATAAATAATACATAATGAATAATAATTCAATCAAAAAATATATCTTTGAGGTCTTTTTGTGTCTCTTTTTGGTAGCGTTACCTGACATATGAGATGTTTGTGTGGAGGTGATGTTGGGCTCAGTGCTGCCCCCTGGAGGGCAGCAGTACACATGGTCACAGTACAGCAGCTCACAGAAGTCCACATCTGGGGGCCAAGAGCCGGTGGGGGGGACTGGGGGAGAAAGGTGGGTGTTATTGCACTAAAACAACTCTGACACTGTCGACACGGTTAAATGCCTGAATTTTCCTAAGGGGATACATCTAAATAGTTTCATCTTATTTTATTTTAATTCTCGTGCATAATGTATAGTTGTTTGTTACCTGTGCTGCTCCAGGCTGTCGGCTGCAAAGGCTCCACACTGCCGTTACTAACAGACAACAACAACAGCAAAAATCAGCACAAACAACAACACTGTGGCTTTATTGTCATGTGCTCAGCAGCTACAGTGTAGATATGAAAAATGAAAATCTGAAGTCCAAGGCTCCTCCAACAGAGCAACATGAATATATATGGGACATAAAACTAATAAAACAGATAAAATAGTGCAAGAGAATGTTTTGAGATGTGCAAGTAAATACAAATAAAATAGAAACAGTGCAAGATGAGTCTATTTACAATTAAATGGAATTATATATTTGATATATAATTAGCAAAATGCAATCAGATGGATGTTTATGGATGTTCTTCCAAAAGTTCAGGTGTTTAATTGTAGTATCGTTGCTTTGTTGTTCCTAAATGTGAGATTATTAATTATATTTATATTGTCAAATGAAGTAATATTTTATTAATCTGTCTCTTGATGTGTTTTAGTTGTTAGTTTAATAGTCAGCGTACCTCATGTCCGAGTCGTCAGTCAGGTTCAGCAGGTAGATAGCCGTGATAGAGATGACGCTGAAAACAGAACATTTTTGTTTTAAATCAATATTACATGTATTATTTCTACATATTAACAACAGTGTGGTGGAAATTCCACACTTAATCGCCTTCTGGCAAGAAAAGAACAAATATACAAGCTTAAACCAAAGTTGTGTTATTTAATAAAGAGTTATAGCATTTTACAGAATCAATGTATTTCCAGCTGGAAGGACAGATAACCTGAATCAATGTGTGCTAAAGAAATCTGACCAAGTCACACAGAAGAGCAATGACTTTAAACAGAGGAGACACAGGACGAGGATTCATTCAGCTGAGTCATTTGTTTACAGTCTAAGACAGAAGGGGAAGTATAGCATGTTCATTACAACCCTAACATCCATGGAGAATTGCCTGACGGCGGTCAAGGTGACACCCTTCTGTCTGAGAACATTAGGAAACCTACATATATATTGAATTATCATACATTCCCATGATAAACAGGAAGTGAGGTTACCAGAAAGCCATGGTGGCCAGCAGCGTGAAGACGCTGGCCTGGAAGACTTTGTGCCGAAGAACCTTCTGACTCCGGCTCTCCTTCTGAACTCTGACGGGTTTCCCCTCCTCAGGACTCACACACACACTGCTGGGTTTCCTGCTGAGAGGGCAAGGTACACACATCCTTTACTCTAGTAGAAGTACACACATCCTTTACTCAAGTAGAAGTACACACATCCTTTACTCAAGTAGAAGTACACACATCCTTTACTCAAGTAGAAGTACACACATCCTTTACTCAAGTAGAAGTACAGATACTGGTGTTTAAAAGTACTCTGGTGAAAGTAGAAGTACTGACTAAACTTCTTTACTCAAGTCAAAGTAAAGAGGCTTTGAAGTGTACTTCAGTAAAAAGTACCCATAACTAGTAGCTGTTTTAAAGAGTACCTGACCTCCCTTTATATTAATAGAACAATAATGTCATTGTTAGCTAATGAATGTTTCCATGCTGAACAACGGCAACATGACAACGTTTCCATTGGTCCCTCTTCTTTAGAGAAGACCAGGAAATGATGGATACACGGATCGTGTTCAAATCAATAGGCACGCAATGACTCTAAAGAATAATGATCACGCCACCAAACACACATTCAGACTAAAGGAACCAGCTGTTTGGGAAATGAGAGAAGTAGAAAGTACAGGTATTTGGGTTCAACATGTAAGAAGTAGAAAGTACAGGTATTTGTGTTCAACATGTAAGAAGTAGAAAGTACAGGTATTTGGGTTCAACATGTAAGAAGTAGAAAGTACAGGTATTTGGGTTCAATATGTAAGAAGTAGAAAGTACAGGAATTTGTGTTCAACATGTAAGAAGTAGAAAGTACAGGTATTTGAGTTCAACATGTAAGAAGTAGAAAGTACAGGTATTTGGGTTCAACATGTAAGAAGTAGAAAGTACAGGTATTTGGGTTCAACATGTAAGAAGTAGAAAGTACAGGTATTTGAGTTCAACATGTAAGAAGTAGAAAGTACAGGTATTTGGGTTCAACATGTAAGAAGTAGAAAGTACAGGTATTTGAGTTCAACATGTAAGAAGTAGAAAGTACAGGTATTTGGGTTCAACATGTAAGAAGTAGAAAGTACAGGTATTTGAGTTCAACATGTAAGAAGTAGAAAGTACAGGTATTTGGGTTCAACATGTAAGAAGTAGAAAGTACAGGTATTTGTGTTCAACATGTAAGAAGTAGAAAGTACAGGTATTTGGATCCAAAATGTGAGAAGTAGAAAGTACAGGTATTTGGGTCCAAAATGTGAGAAGTAGAAAGTACAGGTATTTGTGTTCAACATGTAAGAAGTAGAAAGTACAGGTATTTGAGTTCAACATGTAAGAAGTAGAAAGTACAGGTATTTGGGTTCAACATGTAAGAAGTAGAAAGTACAGGTATTTGTGTTCAACATGTAAGAAGTAGAAAGTACAGGTATTTGGGTCCAAAATGTGAGAAGTAGAAAGTACAGGTATTTGAGTTCAACATGTAAGAAGTAGAAAGTACAGGTATTTGGGTTCAACATGTAAGAAGTAGAAAGTACAGGTATTTGTGTTCAACATGTAAGAAGTAGAAAGTACAGGTATTTGGGTCCAAAATGTGAGAAGTAGAAAGTACAGGTATTTGTGTTCAACATGTAAGAAGTAGAAAGTACAGGTATTTGAGTTCAACATGTAAAAAGTAGAAAGTACAGGTATTTGGGTTCAACATGTAAGAAGTAGAAAGTACAGGTATTTGTGTTCAACATGTAAGAAGTAGAAAGTACAGGTATTTGAGTTCAACATGTAAGAAGTAGAAAGTACAGGTATTTGGGTTCAACATGTAAGAAGTAGAAAGTACAGGTATTTGGGTTCAACATGTGAGAAGTAGAAAGTACAGGTATTTGGGTTCAACATGTGAGAAGTAGAAAGTACAGGTATTTGGGTCCAACATGTAAGAAGTAGAAAGTACAGGTATTTGAGTTCAACATGTAAGAAGTAGAAAGTACAGGTATTTGGGTTCAACATGTAAGAAGTAGAAAGTACAGGTATTTGGGTTCAACATGTGAGAAGTAGAAAGTACAGGTATTTGGGTTCAACATGTGAGAAGTAGAAAGTACAGGTATTTGGGTTCAACATGTGAGAAGTAGAAAGTACAGGTATTTGGGTCCAACATGTAAGAAGTAGAAAGTACAGGTATTTGGGTTCAACATGTGAGAAGTAGAAAGTACAGGTATTTGGGTCCAACATGTAAGAAGTAGAAAGTAAAAAGCGGGCAGAAAAATAAGTAATGGAGTAAAGTACTGATACCAGCTTTAAAACTAAAAGATAGCATAAAGTTGTATATTGTATTATATACTCACGTTTAGATTTAACATTCGGATTAACCATGAAGTTTAATATTTTACATCTAAACATATTTTTAACAACTTCATAGAACATTTGTTTTACATAAGTTTCTCCCAGAAATGTAACAAAAATGTTTAGTAAATTATTATATTTAAAAATTAATTATACGTTTGAGTTGGAAAATTGTCACTGTATTATTATGTAATGTGCGTCCTCCATCTGTGACCTTTACCACATTTCTGCTGTAATGTAAAGACGTGAACTCGACCGTCCTTCACCTCCTTGTCGAGTCCTTCCTCAGTTAGTCATTTTTCATTTTTTACCACAAGACCTTTCCACCAGAAAAGAAAATAATCTCTTTACACGTCATCCTTCCCTTTAGTCTGGAGAAACCCTGTGATTTTAGTGTTTGAAGACACTTTATTGTTCACATTAGCCTTCAGAGACTTCTTTGTCCTTGAACTGTGACTTTTACTGACACACACACACACACACACACACACACACACACACACACACACACACACACACACACACACACACACACACACACACACACACACACACACACACACACACACACACACACACACACACACACACACACACACACACACACACACACACACACACACACACACACACACACACACACACACCGATTTTTGCTTTTTTGTCACAGGTGAATGTGTAAGATATATCCTGCAGACATACTCTCATAAACATTACCACACACCTGAGCTCAGTTATGACCTTCTCCACTCTAATAAATGGTGATATTGACTGTATATTAAAAGTCGCCTATCGTGAACAAATAAATGCACTTTCTGATGTATTTTCTACATAAATATGTGTCCCCGGTGCGTCAGGAGACACGCGGTGTCAGAAAACAAAACCCTCTCTCATTCCTCCGTACCCAAATCTCTAAAAACGGGGCTACAACGGAGCTGATCCAGATTTGCGTCCGATATGACGTAATATCTCAAATGTGGGCGGGCTTTACACCCACGGGCCTATCAGAAACGTTGCTGTCAGACTGTTTTGGACGTACTATTGTCTTTGTTTACCTTAGCTGCTTTCACACCAAGTACTTTGCCGTACTTAGTGCCCAGCACTTAGTACCCAGCACTTAGTGCCCAGCACTTAGTACCCCCATGGAACTAAGTACAGATCGCGTTCACACCGGAATAAGTTCCCTAAGGGAGGGTTAGGCAAATGAAGCCGCTGACGTCACTTCTTCTTCTTCTTCTTCTGCTTTGGGTTTACTGGCAGGCCGCAAACAACTTCACGGCGTATACTGCCACCCGAAGTCCCCGGCCGGAAGTCCCCGGAGTTGGGGACTGGCTTCAGTAGAAGCTGCTGGCTAATGCTAATAATGCCAATGCCAGCAAATACAATGGCGGCTTCACAAAACTTTTTTATGGGGCGTGGTTTGCAATTCGCCCAACCAATAGAAATTGGTACTTTTTTCTCCCCAGGATAGTACCACCTATCTAGCAGGGACTAAACATGGGGGTAAAAGTTCCCGGCACTAAGTACTCTTTCGCTAACACTCAGAGCTAACCTGTGCTGGAGAGCATGTGTGTGAAGAAGCAGGAAATAAAAAGCAACTCACCTTGTGGTAAACCTGAGAGAGAAAAAGAGTTTGAGCTCCATACTGCTTCAGAGAGAATCCTTGATGTGGTTTGGAACATGAAATGGAGTTTAATCACGGCAGCATTTAGCTGAGTATCTAAATGTATTTTTTAGGGTTAGGGTTATTTATTTTTAAAGCTACAGACCCAGAATCAGCACTTTAGTAACAGCTGAAATAGAGGGGGATGAGGCAAGAATGATCCGTTTGGTTATTTTGAGCAAAACACATCATAGACATGTTTTTTATATATTTGTATATATCTGAGACCTATAATATATGCCTAGAAATAGTATAATAGGAGATCTTTAAGTGTCAGAATGAATAAATGAGTATATGTTACCCGGTGGAGCGCAGGCTGCCTCCGAGGCTCTTCAGTTTCTCCAGCCTTCGGTTCCAGACCTCCAGCTCTTTGATCCGAGTGTCCAGGTTGTCTGTGAGTTTTGAAAGCTGCTGCACCGCGCCCACGTTCTCCATGAAGATCTGCTCCTGCAGGAGAGGACCAGGAAGTGCAGGCGTTTTACACATTCCTTGTTAACTGCACAGAGAAACCACTTTATTTCAGTTTCCTGTGAGATTCTGAACTCAAACTGAGATTCTGATTTCGACATAAAGTGGAAGCTCAAAAGTTATTTTTGACGACAAATGGATAAACTGTTTCGTCTGTTTTATTTGTTCTATGTCCTATATATATATATTCATGTTGTTCTGCTGTTCTGTTCAATAAAGCCTTGAATCTTGAATACACAAATGGGTTTGTATTTACCTGTATTTGTTGTTTTGAAAATAAGACTTTTTACATTGTCATGTTCAATTCAGACACGTGTACGTTTTAAGCATTTGCAAATGGCTTTTCATTTTTTGTGGATATGGCTTTGTTGACATTTTGAGAAACTATTTTGGGCTTTACTATTCTGTCCTTTTATAGACGAAACAAATGTTTGATGAACTAAAGAAGGGATAGATTTATTCAACAATACAACTTTTAGAAAGCTAGGCGTCTGATGCAAGTGGTCTCATCATCTTTTGTTTGTTTGTTGTTTATAATAACTTTTAACATATGAAAGACATTTTGTGCTATTTGTTGAAGTGTGACTTAAGATGTTCGTTGTCATATCTACACTGTAGCTACACGACAATAAAAGCCTTGAGTCTTTGAATCCTTGAAGTCAAATGTTGAATTTCACAACAACACTGAGTAAAAGTAAAACAAGGACATTACTTTGTCCACCATGAGGAAGTTGTGGATCTTCTCTCCGTCAGAACAGGAAACGTCTCCGACCTCGGTCACCGCTGAAGGCAGCAGCTCCTTCACCTCCTGAGCTATTATCCCTGAAACACCATCATGTCGTGTTAGAGTTACTCACCTGCAGTTTGAATAGCATAAAGACGTCATGGTGCTGTCGTCACCTGTCTGGTGGGTGTGGTCTATTCCCATGTTGGAGGCAAACTCGGGTTTATAATCGAACTCAACGATCCTCATCTGAGTGATTCTCCTCAGCTGCTGCTCAGAGTCGACCTGACGAACAAACAGAAGCCGACTCTTTAGGAATGGATCGTTCAATGCCGTCAGAAAACGACCTTTAGGTCACGGTCACTAGTTAGGTATGTTACGTATGATAACTTTAAAAAAAGGCAATAATCTTAAAATATAGACGGATTTGGATCGGCCAAATTCAAGAGGCTCTTCATCTACTCATGCTCAACCCTTCCACCACGTTTCATGAGAATTAGTCGAGTAGTTATTCGAAAAGTTGGTGCTTAAAAGACGATTTTAACATCATAGGTCCTTTTTTATTTAAAGGTCACCTATTATGAAAAATCCTCTTCTTCCTGTCTCTTCTACATCAACATGTGTCCCCTCTTCTTCATGTCTCCTCTACATCAACATGTGTCCCCTCTTCTCCATTTCTCTTCTACATCAACATGTGTCCCCTCTTCTTCATGTCTCTTCTACATCAACATGTGTCTCCTCTTCTTCATGTCTCTTCTACATCAACATGTGTCCCCTCTCCTTCATGTCTCTTCTACATCAACATGTGTCCCCTCTTCTTCATGTCTCTTCTACATCAACACGTGTCCCCTCTTCTTCATGTCTCTTCTACATCAACACGTGTCCCCTCTTCTTCATGTCTCTTCTACATCAACACGTGTCCCCTCTTCTTCATGTCTCTTCTACATCAACATGTGTCCCCTCTCCTTCATGTCTCTTCTACATCAACATGTGTCCCCTCTCCTTCATGTCTCTTCTACATCAACATGTGTCCCCTCTTCTTCGTGTCTCTTCTACATCAACATGTGTCCCCTCTCCTTCATGTCTCTTCTACATCAACATGTGTCCCCTCTTCTTCATGTCTCTTCTACATCAACATGTGTCCCCTCTTCTTCATGTCTCTTCTACATCAACATGTGTCCCCTCTCCTTCATGTCTCTTCTACATCAACATGTGTCCCCTCTCCTTCATGTCTCTTCTACATCAACATGTGTCCCCTCTTCTTCGTGTCTCTTCTACATCAACATGTGTCCCCTCTTCTTCATGTCTCTTCTACATCAACATGTGTCTCCTCTTCTTCATGTCTCTTCTACATCAACATGTGTCCCCTCTCCTTCATGTCTCTTCTACATCAACATGTGTCCCCTCTTCTTCATGTCTCTTCTACATCAACACGTGTCCCCTCTTCTTCATGTCTCTTCTACATCAACACGTGTCCCCTCTTCTTCATGTCTCTTCTACATCAACATGTGTCCCCTCTTCTTCATGTCTCTTCTACATCAACATGTGTCCCCTCTCCTTCATGTCTCTTCTACATCAACATGTGTCCCCTCTTCTTCATGTCTCTTCTCCATCAACATGTGTCCCCTCTTCTTCATGTCTCTTCTACATCAACATGTGTCCCCTCTGTGGAAAGAGACTCTGAAAGTTTCAGGAACAAAGATTCTCTCTCTTTTTGATCCATTTCTATAAAAACCTGTGAAAATGAGCTGATCAGATTTTGGCCACTTTATGATGTCATCACAATGTTTTGTCTTGTGTAACCATTAGCCAATCAGCAACCAAGGTAACCCCCCCCCCTTATCACCTGAATCTCCTCCTAGAGCTCCATTGAGTTCTTTGTAACCAAATGTCTCTCAGAGGGGCGTGGGGAGGGGCTCCTTATTTTCATCTAAAGTAACAGACAGCGAATCAGCACTTTGGAAACAGGGCTGAAACAGAGGGGATTATGGGTAATGCTGCAATGATCTGTTTGGTGTTTCAGCCAATCAGAGACAGGCTCTGTGTATATCTGAGACCTGTGATATATTGATGGAAAACAGTAGAATAGGGGACCTTTAAAGTTGTCTGTCCTTGTCTCACCTCCTGGATGTTCTCCTTGGCGCGGCGGTCTGACGGCTGCATCACGGCTCCCATCACTTTGGCGTTCCCACAGACGACTAACGCCTCATCGGGGGAATCTGTGTTGATGCCCACTCGACCGTGGCAAACTAAAGCGTCCGGAAAACCCCCCCGCTGCCACAGGGCGTCTCCGTCCATCTCAAACTGACCCGGGTTAGAGGCCTGCGGAGGGGGAAGGTCAGAGGTGGGAAGTAGTGGAGTACAAATACTTACACCCATGGAACAACCTTCCAGAACACCTGAGGTCTTCACCAACGATGAGTTCTTTTACATCGAGGCTAAAAACATTACTTTTTTCAGCTGTTTACCCAGAAGTCTTTTCACTTGTATTAGCACCTACCGTATTTTCAAAATGTTTTTTTTGATGTGTGTCTCATCATTCGGCAAAGAATTCCACTTCTTTACGCCAAGAGACACTCGTCTGCTTTAAAGTAGTACGTGCAAGCTGATGCTCAACATGTCCTCCTATCAGATGTGGTTTCTCACCCCTGGATTAAGGCGTGTTTTCTTACCCTGACGATGATTTTCTCGGACATCAAAGCCGCGAGGAGGAAGGTTTCTTCTCCTCTCACTGCAGCGTAGAGACCAACCACCATCTGGAAATATCTAAAGACAAACTCAATCAGTACGTCGCTCTGACAGTTCGTGCAGTCATGAATCCACAAAGTCACTAACTCTCACACCTCTGGTCAGGGTTGGGTTTTCCTTTCTTCCTCATGTTGTTGGACGTCGTCTCGCTAAAGTGAAGTCGGCCGAGCGTTACCTTTGTGATTTTACCGCTAGGAAGACTGACCCTGGAGGAAGAGCATTTCTTTCATTAATACATATTTCTTTAGTTTATTCAGCTTCTGTTAATGCATAACGTAAAGACTGCTATCAACCAACAATATCACATTCCAAAACACTAGCAGGTTGCGATCCAATGGTTTCTACATCTTGACCGAATATCTATAACAAGTTAAATGAATGCTCGTTCCATCAAGCACCCGAGGGGTTTTGGGGTGAATTTGGACTAATAGCTGGTGCATGTGACCATGGTAGGGACTCTTCCTCCGTTATCTACCTGACGGGATGAAAAGCCTTCTTGCTCCGGTCCGGCTGCGACTGCTCGATCGTCACCTGGTGGCTCGGAGACTCCAGCTGTGAGGAGTGAGATATATATATTTTTTGGTGTCTATTCTACAGTACTGCAATATTACCTGGTCAGCGATGGCAAAAGTACATCCTTTACTCAAGTAGAAGTACACACATCCTTTACTCGAGTAGAAGTACAGATACTCGTGTTTAAAAGTACTCTGGTGAAAGTAGAAGTACTGACTAAACTTCTTTACTCAAGTCAAAGTAAAGAGGCTTTGAAGTGTACTTCAGTAAAAAGTACCCATAACTAGCAGCTGTTTTAAAGAGTACCTGACCTCCCTTTATATTAATAGAACAATAATGTCATTGTTAGCTAATGAATGTTTCCATGCTGAACAACGGCAACATGACAACGTTTCCATTGGTCCCTCTTCTTTAGAGAAGACCAGGAAATGATGGATACACGGATCGTGTTCAAATCAATAGGCACGCAATGACTCTAAAGAATAATGATCACGCCACCAAACACACATTCAGACTAAAGTAAAGTTTAAACACGAGTATCTCTACTTCTACTTGCGTAAAGGATGTGTGTACTTTAGCCGTCTCTGACTAAATCTACCGTAAGGTTGAAGAGTTTTGGTACCTACCTTGATCCCGAACACTTTTATCTGGAAGTGATCGACGGGCTGCGGACCGCTGGGCGTTCGGACGAACTGCGGCTCCGCGGCCACGTCGATGTGAACCGTGACCTGGAAATGATTCTTCTTTTGACAAACGAAGGACTCATCAACTCCAGAAAAGTTGAAGCCTTTATCCGTGTCGACGTGGTAGGCAGGAGGACACCTAGAGGAAGCAAAGGTTTAAGGATTCTGTTAGAAAAATCTCACTCGTCACTTTTTCTCAAAATCTCAAAATTCGAAATTTTTCACAAAATCTCAAAATTCTGACTTTTCCTCAAAATTCTGACTTTTTCTCAAAATTCTGACTTTTTCTCAAAATTCTGACTTTTTCTCAAAATGTTCCCAAAACATTCCCACCCTCAGAATTTCACATTTAAACACTAATTGTTGTTCTCTACTCACAGTGTTTGGTAGCTGTTGTCGTACAAAGCGCTCCAATGTTCTGGCCGGTACTGATCCCAGGTCAGAAGCTGATAGGATCCTAAAGTGTTTCCTGAACTGCCTCCTTGACTCCCGTCTCCTTCACTAGACGCCTCCATTCCCACCGATGGTTCCTCGCTCTCAGATCTCCTCCTCTTCTTACTGTCCGGGGAGCTAGAGGAAAAGTGAAAATTGTCCATAAATTGTTGAACACACATCAAGAATCTTCTGGGGCCTCATTTATAAAGGGATATACGCAAAAAAAAATGGCGTACGCCAGTTTTACGCAATGTTTGCGATTTATAAAATACTAACTTGACGGGAAAACGTGCAGTCCTCCACGCAAACTCTAACCCATGCGTACGCACTAAGCACAAAAACGGGAGAGACGAGAAACTGCGACCCCGCGTTGGCAGAAGGAAGAATGGAGAGAAATATGTGGAAATAATACCATGAATAAAATGTTACCTCTCATTTATCAGATATGAAGAATTCATTTTCACACATTGATTAAAGCTGATCTTAAAATGATGAAACAAACGCCTGTTTGAGACTCCTCAGAAACACACACACATCACCTGGAGAAATAAATAAATACGGATATGTTATTTAAAACCACCTCGAACATGTTGTGTTAATGTTATGAAATGTTTTCTCATAAATGATGCGGTTTTGCATTTCTAGGTTGTACGAGCATGGTTTTATATACTACCACGTTTAAACATGTTTTATGCCGTTTGCTAAGACTTGATAAGTCGCTCGTAAAACACAGGAGGTCTGGAAGCTAAGAACACCATGTGTGGTACATTGTACAGCTAATATAACACAACACATTAGTTGTATTTCCTTTAACTGTTGGATATAGAGTTGCTGCAGTGGAGACGCTGCGCACAGCTGATCGACAGCTGGGACACAAACCACCAAATACAAAAACATAATTCAGATCCAGTCGTCATGACTCCACTCCGGAGGGATTCCCCGATCTTACAGTCTCTCATCAAGGAGGGGTCTCCTGTCCCCGGTACAAACACACTGCCTGAGGAAGGCTATGTGTATTCTTTTTGTCATGAACCTTTTTCGGACCACTTATTTATTTATTTAGGTGACGATCCGACCTCCATGCTGTTACTCTGGTTCAAACTGCATCCACCAAACAATATGATTTATCTCCACCTCCCCAAAATAACCAGAATCTGACACGGTGTGAGACGTCTTTTTTAGCTGTTCTGTCGTCATTTCCTGCGATCTTCTTCATGCAGTCAGTCAGAATGAATGAATGGACGTTTCTTTGACTATTTATAGGCAAATCTGGGCGTTACGTGAAGCCCGCAAAAGCTGCACCGCATTTCGAGTCGGTTGTGATTTATAAAGGGAAACCGGCGTAGGAAGTGCCGTACGCACTTTCCTCGCCGGTACGCAATATTTGGTGAATCGGAAAATGTCGGAAAATTTCTGTACCTATTTTTTGGATTTCTACTACGTAAGCAACCTTCCCACGTGAATCCTACGCACGGCGTAATAAATGAGGCCCCTGGTCTTGCCTGATGCTGGGGCCCTCGTTGTTTTGGTACAGCTGGTAGGTTCCATTGCTAATGATAATGGTTCATCATCAAGCACCCTGTAGCTAGAATCTGAGAGTCCTTTTTGATTCTGACCTCTGTGTTTCACTTTGTACCGTGGGCCACTGAAGGTTTTTTTCCAGCATACCCTTCAGACCAAACCAACAAAACCTCAGACACTTCCTACCTAGATGGGACTTCATTTGGTCTGAATGCACCCTGAAGGCTACTCGACTTTGGAGCACCCTTCTAGACAATCGTAAATGTGAAATTCCTGTTTTAAGACATATTTCTGCAGCCTGTCACTCACACATATTAACAATGTCCTTCCTGTTATAACTAGGTTTGAGTAGTTTGTAAGAAGAACCCAAGTTTGTAGATTTTTCTTACGCTGGTTTATTTCTATTTCTATTTTGTGATGTTTACATTTTAGAATTGTTTTATTTCTACTCTTTTAATTTGTTATCATGTGCAATGCCTTGTTTTGTTTTAGGCTGCTGCAACAAAACCGTTCTCCCAAATTGGGATTAGTAAAGTACGTCTGGCGGCTATATTCCCGTTGAATACGGCTAAACTTCGCCCATTGATGTGACGCGTATAAATAATAAAGTCTGTACTGAACTCCACGTTTTAAGGATATTTAAAATTGTAAATCAAAACAATAAACAAACAGAATCATACGGTCAACCAAAGACATCAGAGCTATGTCATGCCACTAAACCTCCACCAGGTGCCCTAAATACCATGAACCACACCATGTGACAATCACCGGAAACAACCCATTACAAGTGTGTGTGGTTTTAAATAATGAAGATAATATAACTGTAAACACAGGCAAAGCATGTTGGCTCCTACAGTACATCTTCAGTGACAGGTTTCACTCACCAGGTTCGTATCATGGAGGAGGATCGCAGCAGACAGTCTGAAGGGACCACGGGAACATTTGGCACCAGACCTGAACCAGGGCATGTTCTAGTGAAGCTGTTTGATGATGGAACTGGAGGAGAAGGTGGTGTTGGGGGGGTGTAAACCTGCGAGATGCTCTCTGGACTCAGGTAGTGTGTGTGTGGGTGGTGTGTGTGATGGTGTGTGTGTGCAGGTGAGGAACCAGACTTGATGAAAGTGTTTGTGAGGCCCAGATGTCGCAGTTGTTCGTGGGTCACGAGGTCGTGGGGGTCTCGATCCTTAAAGCGACAAGATGACGAGGGGGCGGGGCTTTGTGTTTGCTGGAACAGCTCCTGATTGGTCGGCTGGTTGGACAAATAGGGCGACTTGTAGTGGAATTCTGCAAATAAAGGAAATACAGAATGTGAGGTTAACACGATAAGCCAGAGATCTTTTTTATACCTAAAACCGCCACCGGGGTCAAATTGACCCGGTATTAGAATGCATTGATTTTCAAGCTAAAAGTATTGCTTTAAAAAGAAAAATTGTCCTGTGGTATTGGCATTTTGACAAGCAATTTTGTTAAATTGTTTCGTTTATTAGCGCTACAACATAGCGTTTCGTGAGGCGGTTGTCGTTGTTGGATGAAAAGCAAACAGCTGTTTGCTGCGGAGCGCAGCGCGAACAGTCTCCCGTGAGCACGCTCCTTCACTACAGACTGTCTCTATCTATCTATCTCTCTCTCTCTCTCTCTCACTCTCTCTCTCTCTCTCTCTCTCTCTCTCTCTCTCGCAGTAGACAAAAGGCGTTGCTATAGCAACACGTCATGTTTGTTTACACGCAAAATCAATAGCGCGAAAAGGGGTGGGGTCAATATGACCCGCTGGGCGGAAATAGGTATAAATGGCAATTTTTTGGGCGATTTCTTCAATCTGACTTCATATTGACCATTTTTAACAACATACTTTCAGGAAAAGTCACGGACTGGGAGACTTTAATATTTTATTGAAAAAAAGTTACATACAATAAAAAACAGCTCTGGGTCCAATTGACCCGATTGGCGGTTCTAGTGGGTACACTTGTAAATCGTCAAAAAATAAAATGTTGATGAACTGTTTCCATCCAGCACAGTTATGGCAGTATTAGGAGTTGGGACCTCACAACATTGCACAAGAAGGATTTAATTAAAAGAGTACTATTTAGACACAAATGTGAGAAAACACTGGAGGAAACGTTGCAACTATGACGTGTTGATGAACTTAGGGGTAGCGTTACCTAACCCCATCGAAACACCATTCCTTCCACCCTATGCCAAACGTAAAATCGTCTATAATTTAACATCAGCTTTTAAGGCAATATTTTGTCCAGAAATCAATTAGTTTGAAAGAAGTTGTACCTGGTATCTGTGGGGGGGAACAGGCCTCAGAGCTGGAGTCAGGAGGAGACTCAGGGAGCATGCTGGGAAATAACACAACAATGTAATAAACGGTCACAACATTTATATCTGATAACCTAGTGGTCAATCAGGATCCAATTCATTTCATTGATTCTATTTTTGTTGCATTTTGTAATCATGTCTCTGGTTGCTAGTATTTTTACGTTCTCAATTCTACTTTTCTTTTCTTTCTATGCACGTCAGAAAGTAGTTTTAGTGTTAATTCAAGTGTTTTTAGTGTTGTTGAAATGGGATTTCCCTGCTGTGCAGATTGTTAGGTACAACCTTCACTCAGCTGATAAGCGACTGTGTCAAGGCCGTGTCTGTGTGTTACATCACTGGATGTGTGTGTGTGTGTGTGTGTGTGTGTGTGTGTGTGTGTGTGTGTGTGTGTGTGTGTGTGTGTGTGTGTTCAGGAGAGACCGAGTACCCGTTACTACAACCACTAGTCCCACGACGTCCTCTCTCCTTATTTCACACACCCTTCATATTTAATACCTACACCAAGAGGGGTTTGTTTTGTGTCTGTCAGCAGGATTGAGATGATTCAATGCAGTCAGAAAACTCAATTTAGTTCACAGTCACATGTTACGTAAATTAACTTGTTAAATAACCTATAGACGGATTTGGATCGGCCAAATTGAATGGGCTCTTGATGTACTCGTGCTATTTCAAACACATTTCACATTAAAACCCACCAAGAGGGCTTTGTTGGTTTGTTTTTAGTCTGTCAGCAGGATTTTGAAAAAACTACTGGCATTATTTTAATAAAACTTGGTGTAAGGATGTGTTTCGTCTCGGATTACGTGTCAGTTTTAAACACGTGGCGAACAATGTAAAGAAAAACTCTAATAAACAACCTTGTTATGATCAGTATAATATCATATAGTCTGGCTTAAAATAAATAGAAATGTGTTTGTTTTGTAACGTTTGTCACAGACTTAAATTCAAAGAACTGAATCTTGACCTTTGACCTCTCGCGGGGAACCAACTTTCGTCAAATGTCATCATGGAGAAAAATATGTTTCTCTATCAATCAATTGAAGTTGCAGTTTCATTGAATGGGTATTTTATTTTCAGGAGACTTGTTTGTACTTTTTTCGACACCGACATGTTTGTTGGTAGCTCTTGCAGATTTGCAAACAATAAAGAAGTTGGCTGTGTTGGCCGGAGGACTGCCCTTCTAGTTATATGCTTTAATTCATCTAGAACTGTTATACAATATACTGTATCTTCTACTACTGGTTGATCAAGACCCAAGATCCAATTCATATACAAATAACACATCAAAAGTTATATTTAGCAGTTTAGAGTGATGGAACTTCTAAAAGTGTTTTCTGTGACGTGTTGTAAGTGAACTTTGAAGCTCTTTAGGTTTCAGTTTGATTAAGTGTAATTTATAGTAGTGAGTAATCAATCAGAGAAGTGTGTGTGTGTGTGTGTGTGTGTGTGTGTGTATCTTACAAGTTGTTGGGGTCCATTTCATTGCTGAGGTACTGCTCCAGGATGCTCGTATCCACGGCAACAGAACTGTCCAACACACCACTGACATCCTGACCTACACACACACACACACACACACACACACACACACACACACACACACACACACACACACACACACACACACACACACACACACACACACACACACACACACACACACACACACACACACACACACACACACACACACACACACACACACACACACACACACACACACACACACACACACACACACACTGGAGTTCTGTAATCTGCTTTGACGATGGTAAACATGGAAATAGAGGTTTCCACTTCTGTCTGAGATAGGGTTGTCATTAAGGAGCACATCCATGATTCTTTAACAGATGATGTAACGAGACTCACCGCTGAAGAACTGCTGCAGAGCTTCGTTCTCTCCGATCACCTGCAGCCGAGGCTCCATGCTGCTGGGAGGACACACACACACACACACACACACACACACACACACACACACACACACACACACACACACACACACACACACACACACACACACACACACACACACACACACACACACACACACACACACACACACACACACACACACACACACATATATTCAACTTTAAAGGTCCCCTATTCTACTGTTTCTCATCAATATATCCAGAGCCTGTCTCTGATTGGCTGAAACACCAAACAGATCATTGCAGCATTACCCATAATCCCCTCTGTTTCAGCCCTGTTTCTAAAGTGCTGATTCTCTGTCTGTTACTTTAGATGAAAATAAGGAGCCCCTCCCCACGCCCCTCTGAGAGAGATTTGGTTACACAAAATGCACAAAGGACTCTTTAAAGTAGAGACAATACATACTGATATACACCTGGACATCAGCAGGAGAGAACTTTTTAAAGTAGAGACACTACATACTGATATACACCTGAACATCAGCAGGAGAGGACTCTTTAAAGTAGAGACACTACATACTGATATACACCTTAACATCAGCAGGAGAGGACTCTTTAAAGTAGAGACACTACATACTGATATACACCTGAACATCAGCAGGAGAGGACTCTTTAAAGTAGAGACACTACATACTGATATACACCTGAACATCAGCAGGAGAGGACTCTTTAAAGTAGAGACACTACATACTGATATACACCTGATCATCAGCAGGAGAGGACTCTTTAAAGTAGAGACACTACATCCTGATATACACCTGAACATCAGCAGGAGAGGACTCTTTAAAGTAGAGACACTACATACTGATATACATCAGCAGGAGAGGACTCTTTAAAGTAGAGACACTACATACTGATATACACCTGAACATCAGCAGGAGAGGACTCTTTAAAGTAGAGACACTACATACTGATATACACCTGAACATCAGCAGGAGAGGACTCTTTAAAGTAGACACTACATACTGATATACACCTGAACATCAGCAGGAGAGGACTCTTTAAAGTAGAGACACTACATACTGATATACACCTGAACATCAGCAGGAGAGGACTCTTTAAAGTAGAGACACTACATACTGATATACACCTGAACATCAGCAGGAGAGGACTCTTTAAAGTAGAGACACTACATACTGATATACACCTGAACATCAGCAGGAGAGGACTCTTTAAAGTAGAGACACTACATACTGATATACACCTGAACATCAGCAGGAGAGGACTCTTTAAAGTAGAGACACTACATACTGATATACACCTGAATATCAGCAGGAGAGGACTCTTTAAAGTAGAGACACTACATACTGATATACACCTGAACATCAGCAGGAGAGGACTCTTTAAAGTAGAGACACTACATACTGATATACACCTGAATATCAGCAGGAGAGGACTCTTTAAAGTAGAGACACTACATACTGATATACATCAGCAGGAGAGGACTCTTTAAAGTAGAGACACTACATACTGATATACACCTGAACATCAGCAGGAGAGGACTCTTTAAAGTAGAGACACTACATACTGATATACACCTGAACATCAGCAGGAGAGGACTCTTTAAAGTAGACACTACATACTGATATACACCTGAACATCAGCAGGAGAGGACTCTTTAAAGTAGAGACACTACATACTGATATACACCTGAACATCAGCAGGAGAGGACTCTTTAAAGTAGAGTCACTACATACTGATATACACCTGAACATCAGCAGGAGAGGACTCTTTAAAGTAGAGACACTACATACTGATATACACCTGAACATCAGCAGGAGAGGACTCTTTAAAGTAGAGACACTACATACTGATATACACCTGAACATCAGCAGGAGAGGACTCTTTAAAGTAGAGACACTACATACTGATATACACCTGAATATCAGCAGGAGAGGACTCTTTAAAGTAGAGACACTACATACTGATATACACCTGAATATCAGCAGGAGAGGACTCTTTAAAGTAGAGACACTACATACTGATATACACCTGAATATCAGCAGGAGAGGACTCTTTAAAGTAGAGACTCTACATACTGATATACACCTGAACATCATCAGGAGAGGACTCTTTAAACTAGAGACACTACATACTGATATACACCTGAACATCAGCAGGAGAGGACTCTTTAAAGTAGAGACTCTACATACTGACATACACCTGAACATCAGCAGGAGAGGACTCTTTAAACTAGAGACACTACATACTGATATACACCTGAACATCAGCAGGAGAGGACTCTTTAAAGTAGAGACACTACATACTGATATACACCTGAACATCAGCAGGAGAGGACTCTTTAAAGTAGAGACACTACATACTGATATACACCTGAACATCAGCAGGAGAGGACTCTTTAAAGTAGAGACACTACATACTGATATACACCTGAACATCAGCAGGAGAGGACTCTTTAAAGTAGAGACACTACATACTGATATACACCTGAATATCAGCAGGAGAGGACTCTTTAAAGTAGAGACACTACATACTGATATACACCTGAACATCATCAGGAGAGGACTCTTTAAAGTAGAGACACTACATACTGATATACACCTGAATATCAGCAGGAGAGGACTCTTTAAAGTAGAGACACTACATACTGATATACACCTGAATATCAGCAGGAGAGGACTCTTTAAAGTAGAGACACTACATACTGATATACACCTGAATATCAGCAGGAGAGGACTCTTTAAAGTAGAGACTCTACATACTGATATACACCTGAACATCATCAGGAGAGGACTCTTTAAACTAGAGACACTACATACTGATATACACCTGAACATCAGCAGGAGAGGACTCTTTAAAGTAGAGACTCTACATACTGACATACACCTGAACATCAGCAGGAGAGGACTCTTTAAACTAGAGACACTACATACTGATATACACCTGAACATCAGCAGGAGAGGACTCTTTAAAGTAGAGACACTACATACTGATATACACCTGAACATCAGCAGGAGAGGACTCTTTAAAGTAGAGACACTACATACTGATATACACCTGAACATCAGCAGGAGAGGACTCTTTAAAGTAGAGACACTACATACTGATATACACCTGAACATCAGCAGGAGAGGACTCTTTAAAGTAGAGACACTACATACTGATATACACCTGAATATCAGCAGGAGAGGACTCTTTAAAGTAGAGACACTACATACTGATATACACCTGAACATCAGCAGGAGAGGACTCTTTAAAGTAGAGACACTACATACTGATATACACCTGAACATTTGCATATTATTGCCCTTTTAACAATTTTTATGACTTGTATCTTTATCAAAAGAGGGTCTTGTTGCTCAAACAATTCAGATAAAACACAATACAGTAAACAAGTGGAACAAATATTGATATTGGTTTTATAGCTTCCTTCATAATTCACCTGAAAACCCCCCAAATGTCCATTCGGTGGCGTAAATAAAGCATCATATTGAACAGATGTTTGTTCAGACTCACCTGTCTCTCTCTCCAAGATGGCGACAGTCAGAGTGAGTGTATCCTGGTCGTCTCTTCAGGTACAATCCATCTGGCTTTTATAAAAGTCAGGTCTTAGACTAAGAGTAATTCTGAAACGAGTCCAATCTTCTTCTGTGGTTTTATGTATGTAATGAGAAAATTAGAAATATTTCCATTCTTCTTCTTGTTGTTCTTGGCGTCTGTGGATCGTCTCTGTCCGTCTGAACTTTGAGCTTTGAACGGGAAACAGGTACAAGGTGTGTGTGTGTGTGTGTGGCCATAAACCATCTTACAGGAAGAGCACACACACACACACACACACACACACACACACACACACACACACACACACACACACACACACACACACACACACACACACACACACACACACACACACACACACACACACACACACACACACACACACACACACACACATCTTATCTGCTGCACGTCATGGGTAAATACTCTGCTGTCCACAGACAGGAATATGTAACATCCATAATGCAAAAGGTGCTGAAGATATTTAACATGTTTTTTTGAGGGGATTATTAATGTGTAAAAAAGCCAAAAAGACAGGTTCTTAATATAATAAATACAATACAAAAATGCAAATAAATGTGATTGTTGCACTATGGTAAATGTAATGGATTGACAAAAGTAATTGTACCAGAAAAAATGTGTGTATTGCAATAGAATAAATATAATTATTGCACCTGAACAAATATAGTGTGTAATGTAATTATTGCAAGTAAAAAATATGTTGCATGAAAATATCCCACTAGCATACATGTCATTATTGCAGTACAATACATATCATTGTGCTGTAGTATAAATGCAGATATTGCATTAAAATAAGAATGTAATTATCGTCTTAATTTATTTTACAAGATCCAATATCCCTCTAATTCCCCTTTATTTTAGTTTGAAATGTGCCTTTAACTCTAATGAATGTAAACAATGTGCAGTAACATGAATCAGCCTGCAGGGGGAGCTGTTTGAACAGTAATGGTTGAATTCAGTTCAACAACAAGAGTACAAGTTAAATAAAGTTAAAGGGATATTAAATGTTAAAGGTCAGCTATCAGGCTGTTTGTAGGCAATAGCAGAGGTCTCAGATACAACTATATAAAAACATGTCTATGAAGTGTTTTGCTCAAAACACCAAACAGATCATTCTAGCCATGCCTCACATCCCTCTGTTTCACTTCCTGTTTCTAAAGTGCTGATTTGGGGATAAAGCTTTAAAGAGGAGGGGTCTGAGCTCATGCGGGACCCGGCAGCTACCGTCTAAACTAAATGCTGCCGTGATGAAACGCCATATCATGGATTATCAAGGATTCTCTCTGAAACAGTTTGGAGCTCAAAGGCTTTCTCTCTTGCCGGTTATACCACAAGGTGAGTTCCTTTTTATTTCCTACTTCTTCACACACATGCTCTCCAGTACAGGTTAGCTCTGAGTGTTAGCGATGCTAATGTAAACACCGACCATATTACGTCCAAAACAGTCGGGCATTGTTTCTGATAGCAACGTTTCTGATTGGGCCGTGGGTCCACATTTCAGATATTACGTCATATCGGACGCAAATCTGGATCAGCTCCGTTGTTCCCCGTTTTTAGAGATTTGGGTACGGAGGAAAAGAGAGAGGGTTTTATTTCCTGACGCTGCGTGAGTTCCCTGACACACCGGGGACACACAGGGGACACACCGGGGACACACCGGGGACACACAGGGGACACATGGTGATGTAGAAAAGACATCAAAAAGGGCATTTTGTATGATAGGTCCCCTTTAAATAAATTATCAAAGTAAACGTTTTTTCGTTTTTTTATCAAGAGTCATTTTTGTTGAAATTAGTTTAAAACGAGTTCATTCTCAATCTGTCCAGCAGGGGGAGCTACAGGATGGTTTAAAAAAAGAAAGAAAACTCTTCTTCATGTCCTCAGTCGCCCTCAAGTGAGGGACCATCAACCAGGAAATACAATTATACATTTAGAAAGAAAAAACAGTGTCTTTACGTTTCATTACACGTCACTTGTTAGACGCTTTTATCCAAAGCGACTCACATACTCAATACTGTGGGCAATCCCCACAGGAGCACTTTGGGGTGAAGTGTCTCAGGGACACAACCACATGCTGACTGCAGTGGGACTCGAACTTGCTATCCCCTGATTTGAAGTCCAGCACACCACCCAGTGAGCCACAGCCACCCCATATATTTAAGATATAGGTTTTTAACCGTTGTGCACCTATTTTCTCTTCATTTTGTTGTTGTTGTTTTGTGTCTTTGTAGTCGTGTTGTACCTTTTTGACTGTTAAGCATTTTTTGTTTTCTTTTTTGGTGTCTTCTTGGACAAATTGCATATTTTTTTGGTTGTTTGACTTTTCCATTTGATTGTTAAGTGGATATTTGAAGTTGTTTTACATCAATTTTTTGCCTTTGTGGTAATATTTGAGGTCTTTTTGGACAAATTGCATTTTTTTCCGGTTGTTTGACATTTCCATTTGGTCGTTATGTGTCTATTTGTAGTTGTTTTACATATTTGTTTAGTCTTTTTGTCTCTTTGGTGTCTTTTTGGACAAATGGCATCTGTTTTCTTTCTATTCGGTCATCAAGTGTCTGTTTGTTGCTGTTTTACGTCTGCTTTCAGCCTTTTCTGTCCTCTCTCGTATCTCTGATTGTTTCGCAGCTTACGTGATTGTTCTGCATTTCTTACCGTTCGGTTAAATGAAGACGCAAATAACTCACAATTAGAGTAAGATGTTTTAAATGAAACTACGTGGACTTGTTGGCAGGAGATTAAAGCGAGCGGCCATCTTTACTCATGACTTTATCCTCCAACAAAAGAAAACTGAGATAAAGAACCCGGACCACAGGAATTTCATTTAGCCCGTGGCAGCCTGAAGGAGGCCATATTAAAACAGCTTGTGGAATTATTGATTTCTTTTTAAATGGAAACTGGTACATTTCTAACAATTTTCGAGGACTTTCTTGGAAGGAGTTTCGTAATGTGGTGCTAATTAAAAACCACAAACTTCGGACGACGTGTTTCAACTGTTGTTTTCCAGATGATGAATTTACTTCAAAGAAACGCCTGATTAAACTAAAAGGAGACGGAAATTAACCGAATAGCAAACACGTGTTTCTACTTTCCTTCAATTTCTGTGGATTTAAAAAAATAAAAACGGAACCATTCAGACGACAAACAAATGAAGACAATCTGGTTTCATTGCATTTTTTTAAATATTGTGACATTTTTTCTACAAGAATATATTATTTTTTCACCATGATGCTCAACTTACTCAATTATCTACCTTAAAATAATATATATTTGTTTTTCAAATAGTATTAGTGGGTGAAACTTCTGAAGCAATGGGAGTCAGGACTCAGAGACACGAGGAGAGCTGGAGCTTTGATGGAGTCAGGACTCAGAGAGACGAGGAGAGCTGGAGCTTTGATGGAGTCAGAACTCAGAGAGACACGAGGAGAGCTGGAGCTTTGATGGAGTCAGGACTCAGAGACACGAGGAGAGCTGGAGCTTTGATGGAGTCAGGACTCAGAGAGGCACGAGGAGAGCTGGAGCTTTGATGGAGTCAGGACTCAGAGAGACACGAGGAGAGCTGGAGCTTTGATGGAGTCAGGACTCAGAGAGACACGAGGAGAGCTGGAGCTTTGATGGAGTCAGGACTCAGAGAGACACGAGGAGAGCTGGAGCTTTGATGGAGTCAGGACTCAGAGAGACACGAGGAGAGCTGGAGCTTTGATGGAGTCAGGACTCAGAGAGACACGAGGAGAGCTGGAGCTTTGATGGAGTCAGGACTCAGAGAGACACGAGGAGAGCTGGAGCTTTGATGGAGTCAGGACTCAGAGTGACACGAGGAGAGCTGGAGCTCTGATGGAGTCAGGACTCAGAGAGACACGAGGAGAGCTGGAGCTCTGATGGAGTCAGAACTCAGAGACACGAGGAGAGCTGGAGCTCTGATGGAGTCAGGACTCAGAGAGACACGAGGAGAGCTGGAGCTCTGATGGAGTCAGGACTCAGAGAGACACGAGGAGAGCTGGAGCTTTGATGGAGTCAGGACTCAGAGAGACACGAGGAGAGCTGGAGCTTTGATGGAGTCAGGACTCAAAGACACGAGGAGAGCTGGAGCCTTGATGGAGTCAGAACTCAGAGACACGAGGAGAGCTGGAGCTCTGATGGAGTCAGGACTCAGAGAGACACGAGGAGAGCTGGAGCTTTGATGGAGTCAGGACTCAGAGAGACACGAGGAGAGCTGGAGCTTTGATGGAGTCAGGACTCAAAGACACGAGGAGAGCTGGAGCTTTGATGGAGTCAGAACTCAGAGACACGAGGAGAGCTGGAGCTCTGATGGAGTCAGGACTCAGAGAGACGAGGAGAGCTGGAGCTCTGATGGAGTCAGGACTCAGAGAGACACGAGGAGAGCTGGAGCTTTGATGGAGTCAGGACTCAAAGACACGAGGAGAGCTGGAGCTTTGATGGAGTCAGGACTCAGAGAGACACGAGGAGAGCTGGAGCTCTGATGGAGTCAGGACTCAGAGAGACACAAGGAGAGCTGGAGCTTTGATGGAGTCAGGATTCAGAGAGACACGAGGAGAGCTGGAGCTTTGATGGAGTCAGGACTCAGAGAGACACGAGGAGAGCTGGAGCTTTGATGGAGTCAGGATTCAGAGAGACACGAGGAGAGCTGGAGCTTTGATGGAGTCAGGACTCAGAGAGACACGAGGAGAGCTGGAGCTCTGATGGAGTCAGGACTCAGAGAGACGAGGAGAGCTGGAGCTCTGATGGAGTCAGGACTCAAAGAGACACGAGGAGAGCTGGAGCTCTGATGGAGTCAGGACTCAGAGAGACGAGGAGAGCTGGAGCTCTGATGGAGTCAGGACTCAGAGACACGAGGAGAGCTGGAGCTTTGATGGAGTCAGGATTCAGAGAGACACGAGGAGAGCTGGAGCTTTGATGGAGTCAGGACTCAGAGAGACACGAGGAGAGCTGGAGCTTTGATGGAGTCAGGACTCAGAGACAGGAGGAGAGCTGGAGCTCTGATGGAGTCAGGACTCAGAGAGACGAGGAGAGCTGGAGCTCTGATGGAGTCAGGACTCAAAGAGACACGAGGAGAGCTGGAGCTCTGATGGAGTCAGGACTCAAAGAGACACGAGGAGAGCTGGAGCTCTGATGGAGTCAGGACTCAGAGAGACGAGGTGAGCTGGAGCTCTGATGGAGTCAGGACTCAGAGAGACACGAGGAGAGCTGGAGCTTTGATGGAGTCAGGACTCAGAGAGACACAAGGAGAGCTGGAGCTCTGATGGAGTCAGGACTCAGAGAGACGAGGAGAGCTGGAGCTCTGATGGAGTCAGGACTCAGAGAGACACGAGGAGAGCTGGAGCTTTGATGGAGTCAGGATTCAGAGAGACACGAGAAGAGCTGGAGCTTTGATGGAGTCAGGACTCAGAGAGACACGAGGAGAGCTGGAGCTTTGATGGAGTCAGGATTCAGAGAGACACGAGGAGAGCTGGAGCTTTGATGGAGTCAGGACTCAGAGAGACACGAGGAGAGCTGGAGCTTTGATGGAGTCAGGACTCAGAGAGACACAAGGAGAGCTGGAGCTTTGATGGAGTCAGGATTCAGAGAGACACGAGGAGAGCTGGAGCTTTGATGGAGTCAGGACTCAGAGAGACACGAGGAGAGCTGGAGCTCTGATGGAGTCAGGACTCAGAGAGACGAGGAGAGCTGGAGCTCTGATGGAGTCAGGACTCAGAGAGACACAAGGAGAGCTGGAGCTCTGATGGAGTCAGGACTCAGAGAGACGAGGAGAGCTGGAGCTCTGATGGAGTCAGGACTCAGAGAGACACGAGGAGAGCTGGAGCTTTGATGGAGTCAGGATTCAGAGAGACACGAGAAGAGCTGGAGCTTTGATGGAGTCAGGACTCAGAGAGACACGAGGAGAGCTGGAGCTTTGATGGAGTCAGGATTCAGAGAGACACGAGGAGAGCTGGAGCTTTGATGGAGTCAGGACTCAGAGAGACACGAGGAGAGCTGGAGCTTTGATGGAGTCAGGACTCAGAGACAGGAGGAGAGCTGGAGCTCTGATGGAGTCAGGACTCAGAGAGACGAGGAGAGCTGGAGCTCTGATGGAGTCAGGACTCAAAGAGACACGAGGAGAGCTGGAGCTCTGATGGAGTCAGGACTCAGAGAGACGAGGAGAGCTGGAGCTCTGATGGAGTCAGGACTCAGAGACACGAGGAGAGCTGGAGCTTTGATGGAGTCAGGATTCAGAGAGACACGAGGAGAGCTGGAGCTTTGATGGAGTCAGGACTCAGAGAGACACGAGGAGAGCTGGAGCTTTGATGGAGTCAGGACTCAGAGACAGGAGGAGAGCTGGAGCTCTGATGGAGTCAGGACTCAGAGAGACGAGGAGAGCTGGAGCTCTGATGGAGTCAGGACTCAAGAGACACGAGGAGAGCTGGAGCTCTGATGGAGTCAGGACTCAAAGAGACACGAGGAGAGCTGGAGCTCTGATGGAGTCAGGACTCAGAGAGACGAGGAGAGCTGGAGCTCTGATGGAGTCAGGACTCAGAGAGACACGAGGAGAGCTGGAGCTTTGATGGAGTCAGGACTCAGAGAGACACAAGGAGAGCTGGAGCTCTGATGGAGTCAGGACTCAGAGAGACGAGGAGAGCTGGAGCTCTGATGGAGTCAGGACTCAGAGAGACACGAGGAGAGCTGGAGCTTTGATGGAGTCAGGACTCAGAGAGACACGAGGAGAGCTGGAGCTCTGATGGAGTCAGGACTCAGAGAGACGAGGAGAGCTGGAGCTCTGATGGAGTCAGGACTCAGAGAGACACGAGGAGAGCTGGAGCTTTGATGGAGTCAGGACTCAGAGAGACACGAGGAGAGCTGGAGCTCTGATGGAGTCAGGACTCAGAGAGACACGAGGAGAGCTGGAGCTTTGATGGAGTCAGGACTCAGAGAGACACGAGGAGAGTTGGAGCTTTGATGGAGTCAGGACTCAGAGAGACACGAGGAGAGCTGGAGCTTTGATGGAGTCAGGACTCAGAGAGACACGAGGAGAGCTGGAGCTTTGATGGAGTCAGGACTTCAGAGAGACACGAGGAGAGCTGGAGCTCTGATGGAGTCAGGACTCAGAGAGACACGAGGAGAGATGGAGCTCTGATGGAGTCAGGACTCAGAGACACGAGGAGAGCTGGAGCTTTGATGGAGTCAGGACTCAGAGAGACACGAGGAGAGCTGGAGCTTTGATGGAGTCAGGACTCAAGAGACACGAGGAGAGCTGGAGCTTTGATGGAGTCAGGAACTCAGAGACACGAGGAGAGCTGGAGCTCTGATGGAGTCAGGACTCAGAGAGACGAGGAGAGCTGGAGCTCTGATGGAGTCAGGACTCAGAGAGACACGAGGAGAGCTGGAGCTTTGATGGAGTCAGGACTCAGAGAGACACGAGGAGAGCTGGAGCTTTGATGGAGTCAGGACTCAGAGAGACACGAGGAGAGCTGGAGCTCTGATGGAGTCAGGACTCAGAGAGACACGAGGAGAGCTGGAGCTTTGATGGAGTCAGGACTCAGAGAGACACGAGGAGAGCTGGAGCTTTGATGGAGTCAGGACTCAGAGAGACACGAGGAGAGCTGGAGCTTTGATGGAGTCAGGATTCAGAGAGACACGAGGAGAGCTGGAGCTTTGATGGAGTCAGGACTCAGAGAGACACGAGGAGAGCTGGAGCTTTGATGGAGTCAGGACTCAGAGACAGGAGGAGAGCTGGAGCTCTGATGGAGTCAGGACTCAAGAGACACGAGGAGAGCTGGAGCTCTGATGGAGTCAGGACTCAAAGAGACACGAGGAGAGCTGGAGCTCTGATGGAGTCAGGACTCAGAGAGACGAGGAGAGCTGGAGCTCTGATGGAGTCAGGACTCAGAGAGACACGAGGAGAGCTGGAGCTCTGATGGAGTCAGGACTCAGAGAGACACGAGGAGAGCTAGGAGCTCTGATGGAGTCAGGACTCAGAGAGACGAGGAGAGCTGGAGCTCTGATGGAGTCAGGACTCAGAGAGACACGAGGAGAGCTGGAGCTTTGATGGAGTCAGGACTCAGAGAGACACGAGGAGAGCTGGAGCTCTGATGGAGTCAGGACTCAGAGAGACGAGGAGAGCTGGAGCTCTGATGGAGTCAGGACTCAGAGAGACACGAGGAGAGCTGGAGCTTTGATGGAGTCAGGACTCAGAGAGACACGAGGAGAGCTGGAGCTTTGATGGAGTCAGGACTCAGAGAGACACGAGGAGAGCTGGAGCTTTGATGGAGTCAGGACTCAGAGAGACACGAGGAGAGCTGGAGCTTTGATGGAGTCAGGATTCAGAGAGACACGAGGAGAGCTGGAGCTCTGATGGAGTCAGGACTCAGAGAGACACGAGGAGAGATGGAGCTCTGATGGAGTCAGGACTCAGAGACACGAGGAGAGCTGGAGCTTTGATGGAGTCAGGACTCAGAGAGACACGAGGAGAGCTGGAGCTCTGATGGAGTCAGGACTCAGAGAGACACGAGGAGAGATGGAGCTCTGATGGAGTCAGGACTCAGAGACACGAGGAGAGCTGGAGCTCTGATGGAGTCAGGACTCAGAGAGACACGAGGAGAGCTGGAGCTTTGATGGAGTCAGGACTCAGAGAGACGAGGAGAGCTGGAGCTTTGATGGAGTCAGGACTCAGAGAGACACGAGGAGAGCTGGAGCTTTGATGGAGTCAGGACTCAGAGAGACGAGGAGAGCTGGAGCTCTGATGGAGTCAGGACTCAGAGAGACACGAGGAGAGCTGGAGCTCTGATGGAGTCAGGACTCAGAGAGACACGAGGAGAGCTGGAGCTTTGATGGAGTCAGGACTCAGAGAGACAAGAGGAGAGCTGGAGCTCTGATGGAGTCAGGACTCAGAGAGACACGAGGAGAGCTGGAGCTCTGATGGAGTCAGGACTCAGAGAGACACGAGGAGAGCTGGAGCTCTGATGGAGTCAGGACTCAGAGAGACACGAGGAGAGCTGGAGCTCTGATGGAGTCAGGACTCAGAGACACGAGGAGAGCTGGAGCTCTGATGGAGTCAGGACTCAGAGAGACACGAGGAGAGCTGGAGCTCTGATGGAGTCAGGACTCAGAGAGACACGAGGAGAGCTGGAGCTCTGATGGAGTCAGGACTCAGAGAGACACGAGGAGAGCTGGAGCTTTGATGGAGTCAGGACTCAGAGAGACACGAGGAGAGCTGGAGCTCTGATGGAGTCAGGACTCAGAGAGACACGAGGAGAGCTGGAGCTCTGATGGAGTCAGGACTCGGAGAGACACGAGGAGAGCTGGAGCTTTGATGGAGTCAGGACTCGGAGAGACACGAGGAGAGCTGGAGCTCTGATGGAGTCAGGACTCAGAGAGACACGAGGAGAGCTGGAGCTCTGATGGAGTCAGGACTCAGAGAGACACGAGGAGAGCTGGAGCTCTGATGGAGTCAGGACTCAGAGAGACACGAGGAGAGCTGGAGCTTTGATGGAGTCAGGACTCAGAGAGACACGAGGAGAGCTGGAGCTCTGATGGAGTCAGGACTCAGAGAGACACGAGGAGAGCTGGAGCTTTGAGGGCAAACACTGGCGGTTTATTTGGAGCTTCGGCCGGAGAATTCACAAGACATGTCACGGGACCACACGGTAGAGATGCCAAATCAATTCTGCAGACCCCTCCTGTAGCTCCAGGGTTGAACTAGTTCAGAGTGTAATAATCAACATTCTTCAATAGAGAGACTAAACAGCTGAGGACACTGAATCACAGTTGCTGTCTCTTACGGCTCGAGGTCATCTCCACCCCGAGAAGGATGTGTTCCAGGTGTCCCACAACAATAACTATCTCTGACCGAGAGCTGCCCGGTCACAAACTGGCAACAACAACAACTTGCTAGGGCAGGGGGATAGCGGCTGCTCATCTGCGTCAGAGGGCGAGAGGTAACGTGTATACAGAATTATTCCCTGACAATATTTACTTTACAACTCGATATATATTTTTTTACAAATTATGTTTTAACTGTACTCGACTTTATTCCTTCAAATATTATGATATTTTTATTTTCAAATATTACGACTTTACCTCAAATTCTAACAATTCTTTTATTTTTGTATTTTCTTCTTTTAAAAATAGAAATATGACCCATTTCTTTCCTCCATTTTGGGGCTCCTTTTCCTCTCAGTGTAACTTTATGCTTCTATATTTCTTTGAAATGTTGACAAAATATACAGACTTTTTATCTCCAAATATAACGATACTATTCCTTTTTTTTTTAACATAGAAAGAAACACTTGAGTAAATGTACTTAGTTACTTTACACCACTGCTTATAGGGTTAGAGCAGTATTTCTCAAACTTTTTCATACCAAGGACTTAACCAATAAAAAAACACCCGCGGACCACCTAACTCCACAAATATAAAAAAAACACATCATTTTTCTAGAACGGATTACAAATCGCCTGAAAATGGTACAAACAGGTGGCAACATGTGTGATGAAGGTGTTGCGCTGGGCTATATCATGCAATCATGAAACTTAACCTCGCTCCATTGCGGAGATATTCCCGCGAGAGTGCGGAAAACTGAAATTGATTTATTTATTTCAAATGTGAAATGTTACCAATATACTCACGGACCACTAGGGGGCGCTCACGGACCACCAGTGGTCCGCGGACCACACTTTGAGAAGCACTGGGTTAGAGAGTCATGTAAGTAAATTACATTACATGACATGTCACTTGTTAGACGCTTTTATCCCAAGCGACTTACATACATTCAATGTGGACAATCCCCACAAGAGCACTTTGGGGTGAAGAGTCTCAGGGACACAACGACATGCTGACTGCAGTGGGGTTTGAACTGCGCCACTCGCCCAATCACGTAAATCAGATACATATAATTGTAAAGATATTTGTACACCAATGACGTTTTTTTATTTATGCATCATCCTGTCATATTAATCTGGGACCTCTGACCTTTTATGAATGAAATATAAAAATAATATCACAATAACTCTCCTGTCCACTTTTATCTTATCACTCACACTCCGTCTTCCGTATCTGAGTCTTATCAGTGACCCAGATCACAGATCACAAAGGGACTCTTCTTTATTTCATGATACGTAGAAAGCATTGTGATAAATACTGTGTCAATAACAAGATGGAGGAAGTCTCTTTCAAGATAAGACATAGTAGAGGAAATATTCTGTTCATTCACAGGTGTATAGTATGTGGTGTCTCTACTTTAAAGAGTCCTCTCCTGCTGATGTTCAGGTGTATATCAGTATGTAGTGTCTCTACTTTAAAGAGTCCTCTCCTGCTGATGTTCAGGTGTATATCAGTATGTGGTGTCTCTACTTTAAAGAGTCCTCTCCTGCTGATGTTCAGGTGTATATCAGTATGTGGTGTCTCTACTTTAAAGAGTCCTCTCCTGCTGATGTTCAGGTGTATATCAGTATGTGGTGTCTCTACTTTAAAGAGTCCTCTCCTGCTGATGTTCAGGTGTATATCAGTATGTGGTGTCTCTACTTTAAAGAGTCCTCTCCTGCTGATGATCGGGTGTATATCAGTATGTAGTGTCTCTACTTTAAAGAGTCCTCTACTGCTGATGTTCAGGTGTATATCAGTATGTAGTGTCTCTACTTTAAAGAGTCCTCTCCTGCTGATTTTCAGGTGTATATCAGTATGTGGTGTCTCTACTTTAAAGAGTCCTCTCCTGCTGATGTTCAGGTGTATATCAGTATGTGGTGTCTCTACTTTAAAGAGTCCTCTCCTGCTGATGTTCAGGTGTATATCAGTATGTCGTGTCTCTACTTTAAAGAGTCCTCTCCTGCTGATTTTCAGGTGTATATCAGTATGTAGTGTCTCTACTTTAAAGAGTCCTCTCCTGCTGATGTTCAGGTGTATATCAGTATGTAGTGTCTCTACTTTAAAGAGTCCTCTCCTGCTGATGTTCAGGTGTATATCAGTGTGTAGTGTCTCTACTTTAAAGAGTCCTCTCCTGCTGATGTTCAGGTGTATATCAGTATGTAGTGTCTCTACTTTAAAGAGTCCTCTCCTGCTGATGTTCAGGCGTATATCAGTGTGTAGTGTCTCTACTTTAAAGAGTCCTCTCCTGCTGATGTTCAGGTGTATATCAGTATGTAGTGTCTCTACTTTAAAGAGTCCTCTCCTGCTGATGTTCAGGCGTATATCAGTATGTAGTGTCTCTACTTTAAAGAGTCCTCTCCTGCTGATGTTCAGGTGTATATCAGTATGTAGTGTCTCTACTTTAAAGAGTCCTCTCCTGCTGATGTTCAGGTGTATATCAGTATGTAGTGTCTCTACTTTAAAGAGTCCTCTCCTGCTGATGTTCAGGTGTATATCAGTATGTGGTGTCTCTACTTTAAAGAGTCCTCTCCTGCTGATGTTCAGGTGTATATCAGTATGTCGTGTCTCTACTTTAAAGAGTCCTCTCCTGCTGATTTTCAGGTGTATATCAGTATGTAGTGTCTCTACTTTAAAGAGTCCTCTCCTGCTGATGTTCAGGTGTATATCAGTATGTAGTGTCTCTACTTTAAAGAGTCCTCTCCTGCTGATGTTCAGGTGTATATCAGTATGTAGTGTCTCTACTTTAAAGAGTCCTCTCCTGCTGATGTTCAGGTGTATATCAGTGTGTAGTGTCTCTACTTTAAAGAGTCCTCTCCTGCTGATGTTCAGGTGTATATCAGTATGTAGTGTCTCTACTTTAAAGAGTCCTCTCCTGCTGATGTTCAGGCGTATATCAGTATGTAGTGTCAATACTTTAAAGAGTCCTCTCCTGCTGATGTTCAGGTGTATATCAGTATGTAGTGTCTCTTCTTTAAAGAGTCCTCTCCTGCTGATGTTCAGGTGTATATCAGTATGTAGTGTCTCTACTTTAAAGAGTCCTCTCCTGCTGATGTTCAGGTGTATATCAGTGTGTAGTGTCTCTACTTTAAAGAGTTCTCTCCTGCTGATGTTCAGGTGTATATCAGTATGTAGTGTCTCTACTTTAAAGAGTCCTCTCCTGCTGATGTTCAGGTGTATATCAGTATGTAGTGTCTCTACTTTAAAGAGTCCTCTCCTGCTGATGTTCAGGTGTATATCAGTATGTAGTGTCTCTACTTTAAAGAGTCCTCTCCTGCTGATGTTCAGGTGTATATCAGTGTGTAGTGTCTCTACTTTAAAGAGTCCTCTCCTGCTGATGTTCAGGTGTATATCAGTATGTAGTGTCTCTACTTTAAAGAGTCCTCTCCTGCTGATGTTCAGGCGTATATCAGTATGTAGTGTCAATACTTTAAAGAGTCCTCTCCTGCTGATGTTCAGGTGTATATCAGTATGTAGTGTCTCTTCTTTAAAGAGTCCTCTCCTGCTGATGTTCAGGTGTATATCAGTATGTAGTGTCTCTACTTTAAAGAGTCCTCTCCTGCTGATGTTCAGGTGTATATTACAATAGGAGCGTCAATGTTCCGTTGTGATACCACTATGTTTTGGGAACTTTGGGATTTGAGTCCCTGTAGACCATTTACATGCACTACAACATATAAAACACACTCCAGGAGAGGGAAAACCCCTCAAAAAACAGAAAGGGCCTCTTTAATGCGTCATATTTTGAGGATATTGGTGCATTTTGTTGTCACCTCCGCTAACAGTGACTCAGCTAACAGTGACTCAGCTAACAGTGACTCCGCTAACAGTGACTCCGCTAACAGTGACTCAGCTAACAGTGACTCAGCTAACAGTGACTCAGCTAAAAGTGACTCATCGCTCTTCATTGCTTGTTATGGATAATTGTGCGATTGTTTTAAACTCAGTGACTCACCTCGGCTTCATTTGGTTTTCCGTTGGTGTCACAAAAAAGTTGAAAGCGCACGTCAGGAAGCAGGATATTAACACCAGCAATGAGTCACTGTTACAACTTTAAAGTAATTAAAGGAGTGTGTTAACTTTCTCCACACTGACTCATCGATGAGGGAAACACCTGAAGCTGGTTTATCATCAGCGTCTGCACAGGTTGGTTTAATTCATCAGAACAAGTTTAATTAACAACACATGGATATAACTCCAGGTAATAGTAATATAAGCGAAATGTACTAAAAGTAAATTAAAAGTACTAGTGAACCTAGTGTTTTACTCTCAGGTGTTTTTTGGGGAGATTTAACACATTTTTCGTATTCTTTTCATATATTTTAACAGTTGTTTGACTTCCTCTTTGACCCTCTCTAGAAAACACTCAAATAAAGTTAAATTGTGTGAATGAGTCAGAGTCGGATGCTCGATTCTGATCCTTAGAAAACGTTTTATCTGCTGATGTGGATCGATGAACTCTTCATGCCGCTGCGAGTTATTGTTTAATCGTTTAAACTCAAAGCATTTCTTTATTTCCTGAATGCGTCACGGCAGCTTCATTCAAACTGATTCATGAATAACAAATCCACAGAAGTCACGTTGCTGGTTTTTAATATATATTTATATAATCGTCACAGACTAAAACTTCCACTCTTTACTTATACACACAAAAAATACTCAAAAATATTTTACAAAAGTTTACAACACGGAGAGAAAACAGACGATATTTGATTTTCACATATTTCTTTTTTTAGACATTTTTAAGTGCTGAAAATAAAAAAAGTGCACCATTTAAATCGACACACACACAGCGGACATTCAAAAAGTCACTGCGTTTAAAAAATATATTTTTTATAGCTGTCGGCAAGCATTGGGAAATGTACGATAACTAGCGTATTTGTACGATATTTTATCCCTCTGTATCAATAATGCCCAAACAAATGCGATACATTTTACGATAAACATCTGTTTTGTAGAATTACACGTTAACCGCTATTATTCTCGTAGGTATTTCCTGAAATACGATAGTTCTGTAAAAAAATACGAGTCACGGTAATTTCGTTTTTCGGATTTACTTTAACGATATCTTTAACAATTAATAATTTGATGTCCTGGTTTAAATTCCCACTTGGCAAAGTTAACATGTTTTTCACAATTACAAATTACTTTTTAGTTTTGTTTGTCCTACCATATCGACGTTAAAATAAAAATAAAAATCGTATCTCTCAAAGTCCTTTTTTCCCGTGGCTTTCAACCATGTTTCCTCATTGAATAGAGCTAGCTCAGTTAGCATGGTTTAGCGTTAAGTATTGTAAATTAAGTAATGTAAGTAACTGCGCAAAAATGAGGGAAACCATCAATGAAAGCTAGCTAGTAAGTGACTTTTTTACTACTTGTGTAATACTCGTGTATTAAATGTTCATCCAACATGTTCACGAAGAATTTCCCGAATCTTCACACTCATGCGGTATTAAAACTTTGACAAGTTTACATTTTGTAACAAAACAACAATTAATAAACATTTCTGGGCTACATCACAATCTTACAAACATTTACACCAAGGCACTTCATGCGGATCAGAAAGCTAGCTAACATTTTAAGAGTAAAACCATTAACCACAATCTCGACTGCAGTTAAGACGTTTTTTTTATCCAGTATTTATGTTACCAGTGTAAATAAAATGTAATAAAAACATATCTGGATTTAATCTGAAAAAGAGACATTTGAAAGTGTAAATGTACAAGTACGTTCTCACAGTCTACACAATAGGAAAATAGGATTGTCACAGTAGATCGTATTTACAATATGTACACTCATTTACCACACGCACGCGCACGCACACGCACACACACACACACACACACACACACACACACACACACACACACACACACACACACACACACACACACACACACACACACATACCATGTATACATCACTTCAGGGGACATTACATTGACTTACATGCATTTCCTGGAGACTTATCCTAACCTTAACCATAACCAACACATGCCTAACCCCTAACCCTAACCCTAATCCTAAACCTAACCAAGTCTTCACCCTAAAATTAATGATTCCCTCCAATTTGTCCCCATAAGGGAGGCGAGTCCCCACACGTGACTATGTAAACAGATTTAGGTCCCCACAAGTATAGTAATGCTAGGCCACACACACACACACACACACACACACACACACACACACACACACACACACACACACACACACACACACACACACACACACACACACACACACACACACACACACACACACACACATTTATAAAGGATCTTTTTTCATCCAGTGAACGTCTTTGTGCGACTAAACATACAAAAATCCTGGTATTTACTAAATCTTTTTGGTCATCAAACATCAAAACTGTGCATCACAGTGTGTTTAGCTGCATGGATGGTCAATACCGACACAAGTATACATTTTAAGTATAATTTCAGCTGTAGCGCTAACAGATATGTATTTTGCCGAATTACTACGGGGGACGAAATGGCTTGGTTCGTTTTTTTACCTATCAACACTAAAACACGACATTCTTAGCCAATTTTGACGATTTTTAAACTTTTTAAAACTCATCATAAAAGGACAGATACAGTTTTAAATGCGTGGTTAACATTGTGAATTAAAAACTAACTAGTTGGTTAGCTTTAGTAAAAGACTTTGGGTTAATATAAGTACATTTTATACGTACATTTAGTTAGTTATGTAAGTTACGAAATACATTTTTAGTTTTTCTCACATTTATCTTACAATATTCGTACATCGGTAAACATTTAAAAAAAAACTAACATCAATTTACAAAAATGTTGCAGATATTAATCATTATTTTTCAGGACATTTGACGCTTATAGATATTGTCCTTGAAGTTTTAACGTTATAAATAATTACAGAAAATATATATTTTGAGGAACCAGTAGAGTTTTTTCTTTTGCTGAACATGAACTGATTCCTGTTGTTCAGTTTACGGGTCAACTCTGACGAAACTCACACAGACGCTGCAGTTTTCACACACACTCGCAAAAACACATTAGCTGTAAACTGACCCACACACACACACACACACACACACACACACACACACACACACACACACACACACACACACACACACACACACACACACACACACACACACACACTCGACAGCATTTGGTAGAACATTTGGTAACACAATGCTGCAAATGGTGTCATATTTCAAAATATAAGCTGCTGGCTGCTCATTAAGTGCGTTTGTTTGTGAACATGTGTGTATATCTATGTGTGTGTGTGTGTGTGTGTGTGTGTGTGTGTGTGTGTGTGTGTGTGTGTGTGTGTGTGTGTGTGTGTGTGTGTGTGTGTGTGTGTGTGTGTGTGTGTGTGTGTGTGTGTGTGTGTGTTCTGGCTTGAAGCAATAGGATTATTTTTAAAGTATCATTAATTTTTTTAAAGGTTAAATTGTATTTTTTCGCTTTACTGGTTCTCTGCTACATTTGCTACAACACGGTCCTGTTAGTCTGCAGTGTATTGGTGTGTGTGTGTGTGTGTGTGTGTGTGTGTGTGTGTTGTCCAATAGGAAGTCTTTGGCTGTAGTCGAATGGTTAGAAGCCTTCTCGATGACCCAGAAGGATCTAAGGTCGCTTCTTTAACTGTGTTTCATTCAGTCTATTGAAGCGGAATAACAAACGCCTCTGAACGCTTTTCACTCCTTCCTGTTTCCTCCTCTTCCTCTTCCTCTTCCTCCCTCGTTCCTCCGACCGCCACCAGCGCCTGCGTCGAGTCGCACGACTGTTTCTCCGCGTCTTCATCGTTGTCGTTGTACGTGGAATCCAACATGGCCACCGTCCTCCTCCTTCCTCCTCTTCCTCTTCCTCTGCAGAGTCTCAGCAGTGCGGCCAAATCGTGTCTCGCCGCCACGTTGAAGAGGAGGAAAAGAAGCGGGTTTACGCAGGAAGGAAGCGGCGCCACGAGAAGAATCAACGCTTTCACCGCTTCTGGATCGGCAACGGGAAGACGGAGCAACGAGGAAAACGAGAGGAAGGCGACAGGGAGGAAGAGGAGGCAGTCGGAAAAAAGCAGCCATGCGACATGTCGAGTAAACGATGCTTCTTCTTCTTCTTCTTCTTCTTCTGTGGTGGTGGTTTGTGGAGTTTTTTCCGGGCGGCAGTAGAGACGAGTGTAAGCGAGCGTCATGAGGAGGAAACACAACGAGTCCAGGAGCACCAGGGAGACGGAGAACACCAGGGAGGAAAAGGAGGAAGAGGAGGAAGAGGAGGGAAGAGGAAGGCAGAGAGAGGAAGTACTGTGACCGACCACCAGGGGGGGGAGAGTGACGAAGAGTCCAAACAGGAAGCAGGAACAGATGGAGAGACGGAGGGTGAGCGGTGGCGAAAAGCGACCTGTAGAGAGGAAGGAGAAATATTAAATAATACCGTATTTTATTCAATTCATGTCTTTTTAAGTACTTATTATCTTATCTTATGCTTTTCTCTGACTGCTTACATTTTTAAGACGGTCTTTTTGGGCTCGCCATCTTCTCACATTAGACTCAGTAACACCATATTTCTTCGCTGCTCGACAGTTGTTTGATGACTCTGCTTCGTTGATCACCATTGTCTTAAAATTGGCATCGTAACTTTGCCTCTCTTGTTTATTAACTTGCTTACTACGTCGCCAATATTTTCAAAGTTCCCACTATTCCCAGAGTTCATCTCAAACCACAGTATTCCTAGAGTCCCCACAACTCCCAAATGTCCAACTATTCTCAGAGACCCAATATTCAGTGCCGATTCTAGAGTCGGTGGGGGCCCTAGGCAAACATTCACTGGGGGCCCCTCGAACCAGTTTTTCATCACCACGCACAGCCGACAGCATTTTACGGCGCGCTGTGCATGGGGCCGCCTTGAGGGGGTTTCCCGACATGTCGTTGCAGTTAATTAAAGGATGTTTCATGTTGTCGTTGCTGTGGACCTTCTTAATCTACCTTCTTTGGGGGCCCCTTCTGGTCCGGGGCCCCAAGCAGTTGCCTGCCTTGCCTGTCTGCAAGCGGCGGCCCTGCCAATATTCCCACGTACACACACTGCAGTACTCTTGAAGACCCCACAATATACACAGTATTCCCAGAGTCTCTATAACCATTAGTTTCAAAGGATTCCTGTCTTATATTCGGGTCAATACGGTAATGTAACTAAATGATCTCTTTGATGAATGTGTGTGTGTTTTCCTCACCGTTGTGTCCCTCAGGTTTGTTTCGGGATG
>JAPTMU010000037.1:260000-267500 GCA_028583405.1 Pogonophryne albipinna
AGAGGAAAATAAACAGTGCGTTGTGTTTATTATGACGAGGAAACGTGGGTCACAACAAGAGAAAGTTACAGTCTGCAGCAAATTATTAACAATAACACGCGTCTGATTTCAGCGGCTACAACAGCAAACACACTCAGATATGAAGCATTCCTGTGTGTGTGTGTGTGTGTGTGTGTGTGTGTGTGTGTGTGTGTGTGTGTGTGTGTGTGTGTGTGTGTCTTACAGGCTCTCCAGGCTCTTGGTTCCCGTCAGATCTGGGAACTCGGTGAGATCTGCGGCTCCGTTCAGAGAGCTGAGAAACAGAAAGAGAGTTTGAGTTTATTTGAGAAATTTGTCTTAGAAATACACAAAAATAAAGTGAATTTTCATCCATTTTTGTTTGTATTTTTGGAGAAATTAGTGTCTGAATTTAAGGAGGCTGCAGATAATTTACTGGGGTGGAACCAAATGTAATTTATTGGAAATATTTGGTGCATTTATTGTGGTTTTTCGAATGTCTGTTTCCATATTTAATGCTGTTATGACGTTGTCGTTTCCTCACAGTGTTCGCAGCTCAGGCAGATCCTGAAAAGCAGATCGTCCAACAGACTGGATCGGGTTGTCGTAGAAAAATCTGTAAAAACACAATAACATAAAAACCAGGGGGATGCAATTTAGAGAAATACACAATTTAATCGAGGCCACGTTTTGGTTAATTTGTGTACAAGAGATAACTATAGAAAAACAAAGAGATGATGCATCCATGTTGGATTTCTTTGTAATTTTCTCCATATTTTCCTTCTTTTGGTGTAATATTTTGACTGTTTTTTTTAGCCTTTAACAATTATTTAAAAACATTTATAATGAACCAAAACAACAGGTATTTTCTGCTGTCAAGTGGAATAATTAGGGAAATATTTTGGCCAAGTAAAGTTAGTTTAATCCGTGAAAAATCCAAGTCTATGGATCGTTTTTACCAATAACAATCAAGATATCAAGGCCACATTTTGGTTCATTTATGCCCTAGAGATAGCTAGAGTACATATCTTTGGTAATTACCATTTGTATGACCCTGAGATGTTTATGAAGCGTAATAAATGTGATGTGTGGTACCTACATGGTGATCAGCGAGGGGTTCCCGATGAAGGCTTGCTCCGGGATCGACTGGATGTTGTTACTGTGAAAACCACTGGACAGGAAACACAAGACAAATCAGTTTTAATCTCTCCATTGTAGGTAAAGAAGGAATAATAATGGAGTCTTGTGATGGGGGTTATATGCCTATTAGAACTTAACTTCGCAAACAACTTTTGAAAATACATTGCGTCCAACAACCCAAAAACCTAAGAATAAAAACACTTTTCTTACAATTGAGAGTATTTTCTTTTTCTATGATAAGGGACAGAGTTAATATGTTTAATGTTTGTGTGTACTGTATATAGATATATAGATATATAGATAGATATATATATGGATAGATATATGGATATATGGATAGATAGATAGATATATGGATAGATAGATAGATATATGGATGGATAGATAGATAGATAGATAGATAGATGGATAGATAGATAGATATATGGATGGATAGATAGATGGATAGATAGATAGATATATGGATAGATAGATAGATATATGGATAGATGGATAGATATATGGATAGATAGATAAATATATGGATAGATAGATAGATAAGTACTTTATTGATCCCAATTTGGGAAATGGTTGCGTATATAATCCAATTGGTCTTATTTTCATATATTTATTTTCTATAAACCCTTATTTAGAAAAACCGTGATATTGCACTTCAATTTTATACATGAAAAGTCAATGTTTTATCCTGAAATAATCAAATCCTTAGGCAAAGAGTGAATTATTAGGGAATATTTTTACATTAAACATCCAGTTAATGGCTGGAAAAAAGAGAATATGATAAATGAAAGAATACTAGTTTGCACTATTGGTCCAAACATGTTTTTATTTGTGTAATAACTCACAGTTCCTTCAGGTGACCGAGCGAACGGATCGCCGTTGGAAACTCGACCAGACTGTTGTAGTTCAGATCCCTAAAAGAAGCAGAGAGAAGTTATAAATGACCGGGATGCATCTTGGGAATGAAAGTTGGGAATGTGACATAGTGAAATCGGTATATCACACACACACACACACGCTGGGAATACCTGTTATACACTGGGATTAGCACGTCAGACATGTTTTTTCGTCTAAATTGGAAATTGACAAGTATAAGCTTCAAAACAGGGTGTCAACTTGAAATGTCGGGTCTGCAGTGGGAATGGTGAGCTCAGAACTGGGAAAGACCAACTGTTAACTGGTGTTTTTTAGCTTAAGACTGCTACTACTTACTCTAAAGTGGGATTTTTTTATTTATATACTGGGAATTGTAGACGAGGTAAGGTCAGTTTGAGTCAGATTTGAATATTAGAGTGAGAAAACCAGCACAAAACTGGAAAAATGTAACACCTAAACTGGGGGAAAAAACATACAAAATGGGAACGGTCAGCTATAGACTGGGAAAACCAACTTTAAACTAGGAACGTTAAAGATTTAGACTCAGAAAAACAGCACCAAACTGGAAACCTGTAAGACTTAAACTGGGAAAACCAAGTTTAAACCGGGAATGTTAAGACTTACACTATGAAAAACCAGCACAAATCTGGAAGAATTTAACACCTAAACTGGGAAACCCAACTACAGAATGGGAATGGTCAGTTCTAGACTGAGAAAAACAACTTCAACTGGGAACTTTGATGATTTGTACTGAGAAAACCAGCCCCGAACTGGAAAATGTTTAAGACCCTGGAACAGGAAAACCAACTCCAAAATGGGAATGGTCTGCTCTAGACTTGGAAAACCAACTTTAAACTGGGAATGTTAAGATATCCGACTTTAAATAGAACAGAACCTAACTGAAAACGTTTAAGACCTAGACCGGGAACACCAACTTTAAACTGGGAATGGTCGTCTCCAGACTGGTAATACAGCTTTACTGTATGTTGGAATGTCAGCTCAAGGGTAGCTCTATAATGGAAAGCCCATCTCTCTAACGCTGTGGGAATATCAGCATCCCACTGGAAAAGTTTTCCGTGTAAATGTTTGTGTTTCATGCTTGATGTTTAGCTCAATCTTTTTTCCGTCTTTTAAGTTTATTAAGGAAACATTTCACTGAGCATGGCTCTTTTCTTTCATCACCAGTAGAGACTAGAGCATTCCTGGAGCCGACACATGGCTTCAATTAGGTCCTCATCCATCTCTGGGATGCAGGTGGCTATTACACACACACACATGCACGCACGCGCACATGCACACACACACACACACACACACACACACACACACACACACACACACACACACACACACACACACACACACACACACACACACACACACACACACTTATACACTGTGTGGAATGAAGCTGCCACATTGTGAAAATACCATTAAATTGAAATTGCTTCAGTGTGTGAGTACATGTGTGTGTCTGGAGGATGATTTGTAACAACAATGGCTGCTTTCTGCCAAACTCTTATTGATGAAATTTGCAGGCTCCTGATTGGATAATAGGTTTTTGATTTAGTCAGTTTAAAGGGTTCGTTGGAGATCTTGATCTTAATTATGGTAATGTCACGCTGGAAATTGTGCGTGCTGATAAGATTCAACATGTTAAATTAGTGGGAGGAGGAACATCAAGAGCAGTAAGATTCCTAGAAAGCTCTAGACTGGGAAGAGAAACTCTAAACTGGGAATGTTGTGGCTCTAGACTAGGAAAACTAACTATAGAAACTAGAAACATTTTAGTTTTAGACTGGGAGGCCAAACTCTAGATTAGAAACACTTTTAGCTCTGGAAAAACCAACTCTAAACTGGGAACGTGTCAGCTCTCGGCTAGGAAAACCGACTTTAAACTCGGAAAATGTTAGCTCTAGATCTGGGAAAACCTTCAATAAAATGGGAAGTTTTACTCAAAACTGGGAACACCGAATCCAAACTGGCAACAATTTAGCTCTACACTGGAAAAAACAGATTTAACCAGGAATGTTTGAGCTCTTGACTAAAAACCCAACTCTAAACTGGGATAAATGTAGCTCTTGATCTAGGAAAACCTTCAATAAAATGGGAATATTTTAGCTCTACACTGGAAAAACAACTCTAAACTGGGAACGTTTCAGCTTTAGACTTGAAAACCAACTCCAGTGTGAGAACATTTAAGGAAAACGAACTTTAAACGTGAAATCTTTTCGTTGTAGATCTAAGAAAACCACCACTAAAATGGGAAGATTTACTCAAAACTGGGAAAACCGAATCTAACCTGTGAATATTTGAGCTCTCGACTGGGAAAACCAGTTTCAAACCAGTACTGTTTAAGCTCTTGACTTAAGGCCCGGACACACCAAACTGACACCAAAGAACACGCCCAGACGGACCCGACTGTTGCGTCGCCTCGCGTCTCCTGCGTCTTGGCCATGAGTCGCACTGGAACACACCGCAAAGACTTCAGCCGACGGCCAAGTAGCACGTACGTAACTTGCGCATGCTTGAGTGGCAATAACTCTCCTTACCAGCAGGTGGCGGTAGTGTGTATTCGTCATTGAAAAGAGGCAACCGGAAGACAGACTGCGTGATATATACAAACAACAAATAGCGTGCAAACCATTTTCACTCTCGTCCATCACAGGCTGTTTCACGTAACGACTTATAATCGAAAACATGTTTCGTGCGGTGCTGGAAAATGAAAAATAATAGCCGTCTGTGTGTGCCTTCTTCACTTCCGTTTCGCTTCTCATGAACTGATTCGCTAAGCTGAACAGCCAATCAGAGTGATTTCTTTTGTCGACAGCCTCCCGAATCGGTGGCGGAAGGTGTCGGCACGGCCGAAAAGACACGACGGTGCGGGACACACCAATCTGAGTCGGGCGACAGGACGCTCATCGACGGCCAGACATCTATCGACGGCCGAAATCGGATCGGTGTGTCCGGGCCTTTAGAAACCAACTCTAAACTGGGAAAAAAGTAGCTCTTGATCTACCAACACTTAACAGGGAAGTTTTACTCAAAATTTCAAAACCCAACTCTAAACTGGGAACCTTTTAGTTTAAGACTCTTCACTGGAAATTGTCACATCTATACTGGGAATCCTACATCTGGGAACTAGTAGGAGTGAAAGCTTTAGATTGGAATACCAGCCCAATAAGGAAATATAACTTTTGAAATTTCATCTCATAATTTCGGATATATGGGATAAGCTTTTATTAGCTCGGTGGTCGATACAATAAAACCAAAATAAGCGTTCTTCCCGATGTGTTTCTTCCTTTAATGCCATCTAAGGAATTCTTTGGTCTTGATTGACAGGTGTTCCCACTCAGTGCTGGTGGGTCTCGGAGGCTAACGCTAACCACAGACAGCTACAAGGTATTTTTATGGCTTCAGCCTCAGATGTTTCTCATGTTTTGAAAGCTGGTTTTTGGGTTTTTCTGCTCACCACCATTTTCGTCACTTACTGGAACCAGAAAATCCAGGCAACAAAAAGGGACAAGGTTAGGTGAGGCTGAAGGTCCACCACCGATTAAATAGACTTTAAAACGTCGGTGTGTTTTCCTTTAAGGCTGAATGACACTCGTTGAATTCATATATTTCGTTCTGTTTTCATTTCCGTTTTCTTTTCCTTTCTCTGTTTGTGTTTGTAGTTTCAGATGAACATGAGTCTCCGGTGTGGTTTATTATTGCTTATCCTACAGGTATGTGTGTGTGTGTGTGTGTGTGTGTGTGTGGTGTGTGTGTGTTGTGTGGTGTGTGTGTGTGTGTGTGTGTGCATGAATAGTAATTATGATTAGCATACAGCCAGGGCCACACACAGTGCCACACACACAGACGCGCGCACACACATAGAAGTATTTCCAAATGAAGGCAGTGTGTGTTTGTGTGTTTAAACCTGCTTCTATGGTTGACTGAGAAAATAGAAACATTTCTATATACACACACACATTCCTCAGATTATACACACACACACACCAACATAACCACACACAGGTTAATCTGCCTCGACTCTGAATCTAATATCCAGAAATACATCTCTTGCCAACAGCTAGAGGCAGAACTAGACCGAAAGCACCTACAATGAATGTAAAACTGAATTTATTTCTAGAACAGATAGCGTAAAAATAATGGTGCAGAATTAATTTATAATGAAATTGAATATATTTGATTAAAAAAACGTATCTTTAGACCACCAAAGCCTTCTGAAAAACCCTAAAATATGGTAAATTCTGCATATTGGAAATGTCCCTACTCTCAAAAGGAGATCTTGTTGGATATTATGAATATAAACACAAATCACCTCTAATCACATCACAAGCAATTTATGATATTTAATATTAATGTTATATTTCACTTTTTGAGAAACAAACACCTCTAATGACGTATAACTATTTTCTATATTTATTCACGTTAACTTTTTGGCTTTCAGATTATTGAAACCAATTCTCTTATCTTCAAAACGCTTGAAAATGCTCATAATAGAGCCCTTAAAGTGCTGTATATAATAATAATACATTTGACTTCAAAGCGCTTTTCCAGGTGCTCAAAGACGCTTTACAGGGGTTTGATAAAACATGATAAAATAGAATAAAGAATAGAAATAAATAAATAAATATTAAAACAGCAACACGGCATAATTCACAAATTAAAAGCCAGTCTGCAGAGGTGTGTTTTGGTCAGCGTTTTGAAAGTGGGGGGGTCGGTGCGGTCTCTGATGTGTTGTGGAAGGGAGTTCCAGAGGGTGGGGGCAGCGATGGAGAAGGCTCTGTCCCCCCAGGTTCGGAGCTTGGTTCGTGAGGGGATAGAGAGGAGGTTCGCTTCTGATGAACGAAGGCTGCGGGAGGGGGTGTAGTGGTGGATCAGGTGGGTGAGGCCTGGTTATTGAGAACTTTGTGTGTTAGCAGAAGGATTTTGAAGTGTATTCGTTGACGGACAGAGAGCCAGTGCCAAGGTGGTAGTAAAAGGAAGGTTGCCGAAAATATTTAATGACAAAAAAAAGCACATTTTGAGCGTATTTGGAAGAAATCCTTTGAAGTGTCATCTACGAATGTATAAATTAAACTTCTGTCATCTCCTAACCCCTTCACCCTGACCCCAAATCAACCCTGACTCCACCAACTCCTCCCCAACACACACACACACACACACACACACACACACACACACACACACACACACACACACACACACACACACACACACACACACACAGAGAGAAACTCACAGCGTCTCCAAACTGTGGAGTCCGTGGAAGCAGTTCGTTCCCGTGGAAACGATCCTATTGTTGTTGAGATGCCTATGGAGAGAGAGAGACTGATGGACTAATGAAGCAGACAAAGAGTGTGTGTGTGTGTGTGTGTGTGTGTGTGTGTGTGTGTGTGTGTGTGTGTGTGTGTGTGTGTGTGTGTGTGTGTGTGTGTGTCTTTTTTTCGAAAAGGGGGCCCCGGGCCTCTCAAGAAGGCT
>JAPTMU010000037.1:295000-300000 GCA_028583405.1 Pogonophryne albipinna
TTTATGTTTTGATCAATATTTAACTCAGGGGGAATAGTAGGGGTTACATACATACAATATTGCTTAAAATGTGCATTATAAAACAGTATTAATGCTGTGTGAGTGTTGTACAGTTGAATATCTATTGCAGAGTATTACACAAGATAATGTGCAATACATCTAAGTAACTTGTGCAGTTCACGACGAGGGCTTTGACAGCCTTCAAAACACCTTCAATTAAGAGTAGGGATGTCCCGATCACATTTTTTTGCTCCCGATCCGATCCGATCATTGATTTTGACAATCTGCCGATACCGATTTTTCCCGATCCGATCTTTATGCAATGCATTAAGAGAAAAAAAAGGTAACAGATAACGGCTTGGTCATCCAACGCGATGAGTTCAGCTATCTTGGCTGTTATTTGTTTGGCCTTTTCACTGTTCTGGGGCAGTTTCTCTTTCCTTTTAAAATTCTCTGAAAGTGTCGGTTGTTTCAGTGCCGTACCGAGTGGCCGCGGTGTACTCGTCCTGTTGTTGTTGGTGTTTGTTTCTCAGGTGGCGTATTAGATTGGTCGTGTTGAACGTAGCTCTGTTCTTTCCACCACGCGGAACCTCCGCCCTTGCAAACATTGCATCTGGCTGTTACACTGCCTTCGCTTTCAATTTTATAATACTTCCAAACTCCTGACATTTTCTCTGAATTAAGAGTGTAACAACGAATGTCTTAGAGGTCCGTAACACATCTATTAAACATTGTTTTATAAGTAATATAGAGGCATGCAGCACACAGTGTGAGTAACAGTAGCCCCTGCAGCCAGTGACGCAGCAGGAGAAGGTGTGGACATATCTGAAGTTTCATTTCCTCTCTGCCTCCCCCTCTCTCTCACCCACAGGTGTTCCCTTTATCTCTCTCTCCTCTCTCTTTGAAACACCTTTAATACTTTCTGATTGCAGTTCCTCAAATATGAGCTTTTGATGCTTTTCTATATTTAAATAACTGTCTAAAAAATATGAAAAATAAGGGTTGCATTGTGGGTAATGTAGGCAGCACGTTTTGCCATGGAAGATGGATTTAAAGAAAAAGACTAGAATTTCATTGATTTAGATTTATATATTTAAATTCTTCATGGGAAGTCTTAGGCGGTCACTTCGGTTAAATGGAATCCTTGCGTCCCTCACTTGCGTCGTTTCCCTGCGACTAGTCCCTCCCACCAAGGAAGCAAGGAGAGACGCAAGGAAACCACGAGAAGCAGGGAAATTAGTTTTAAGAGCAATGGGACGTCGTTTTCTCCGGAGCGTCACGTGAAGGTCCGTTTGTGATGACGCCGCACAGCTGACCGTCTGACAGCAGCCAGATCAGTGCATGCGCTGCATCGTCCAATCAGTGAGCGATACACAGTAAGGGGGCGGGGCGAGTGTCTTGTAGTTCCTCGATTATCGCTCCTCTGGCACACTGGGACGCTACTCAAGACGGCGCAGACAAATCAACTTGGTGATACCGAGCCCGAGGAGCGAGGACATGAGAAATAAGAGAAGTGAGACGCAGCCTTGGTCTTGGTGTTTTCTCCAAGAGAACGACCCACAAATACAGACGGAAAATATTCCAAAAGCCTGTTTTCCATATTTTCCGATCTCTGAGGAAACGCTCCCAGAGTCTCGCTCTGCCAGAGTCTCGCTCTGCCAGAGAAACTCATAACAAGCTGTTGATCTGCCGCTCGGGGTCAGGGTTACTGAAGGCAGGCAGAGCACGGGAAACACTGGAAGGTTCCACTCAGAGCAGCCGGGGTCGGAGCTTCAGTTTGATATTACACGAGGAAAGAAAGAAATGAAATCCGTCTTGTCTCTCAGGAAAAGCTCTATAGAGCTACACATAGAAGAAGCATGCATGAAGAGTTTGTCAGTCACATGCTCTCGTATATCTGCAGGGCGCAAGCACAGAGAGAAACGAACACACACAGAGAAACGAACACACACACACAGAGAGAAACGAACACACACACACAGAGAGAGAGAAACACACACAGAGAGAAATGAACACACACACACACACACACACACACACACACACACACACACACACACAGAGAGAGAAATGAACACACACACACACACACACACACACACACACACACACACACACACACACACACACACAGAGAGAGAGAATCACACGCACAGAGAGAAACGAACACACACGCACACAGAGAAACACACACGGAGAGAAACGAACACACACACACACACACACACACAGAGAGAGAAACACACACAGAGAGAAATGAACACACACACACACACACGCGCGTGCACACACACACACAGAGAATCACACGCACACAGAGAAACGAACACACACGCACACACAGAGAAACGAACACACACACACACACACACTAAATAGCTCTTCACGTTTGACATTAATTACTTCATTTCTTGATGTATATTTATCTGTAATTTAAAGTGGATATATATATACTATTTTAAACCTAAATTACTGTTTCTATATTTAATTTGTTTTCATATAACTAAAAATATAGATATTTCTCAATATATAACTATCCTTTAGTTAAACTTGAATAAACACAATAAGTCTAAATGCTCACTTTTCTTATCATTAATATTCCCCGATTTATTTATTATTTCATTTCCTTTTTGTATTTACTCTTTAAGACGATTTGAAAACTGATTATGCTGCATTTTTTACAACATTTAACGTTTTGGTTTGAGGGCGAGAGACCCTGATTCCGTGCCAAAGAATAATTGACCCTAAAAAACATAAACAAATTAACATAATGACCGTTTTTAAAACGTGTAACCCTTATAAACTCAATGCAACTCAAAAATAAATTGTTTCAAATGTAAAAATATAATTATTATTTGTAATAGCACTTAAAGAGCCGGTGACAGCTTCCTGTTGTGCAATGAGATATTGGGCTACGAGTCATCTCAAACCGTCAGCTTAAAAAAGAAGTTGCGATACCGTTCCGATAAATATCAATAATTTCGAACATCGCGGGGAAATTCCTTCGTCTGAGAGTGAGACCGGGTCTGAGAGTGAGACCGGGTCTGAGAGTGAGACAGGGTCTGAGAGTGAGACCCAGAGGTCTGAGAGTGAAACAGGGTCTGAGAGTGAGACCCAGAGGTCTGAGAGTGAGACCGGGTCTGAGAGTGAGACAGGGTCTGAGAGTGAGACAGGGTCTGAGAGTGAGACCCAGAGGTCTGAGAGTGAAACAGGGTCTGAGAGTGAGACCCAGAGGTCTGAGAGTGAGACCGGGTCTGAGAGTGAGACAGGGTCTGAGAGTGAGACAGGGTCTGAGAGTGAGACCCAGAGATCTGAGAGTGAGACCCAGAGGTCTGAGAGTGAGACAGGGTCTGATAGTGAGACCCAGAGGTCTGAGAGTGAGACCATATCTGAGAGTAAGACCATATCTGAGAGGGAGACAGGGTCTGAGAGTGAGACCCAGAGATCTGAGAGTGAGACCCAGAGGTCTGAGAGTGAGACAGGGTCTGATAGTGAGACCATATCTGAGAGTGAGACCCAGAGGTCTGAGAGTGAGACCATATCTGAGAGTGAGACCATATCTGAGAGTGAGACAGGGTCTGAGAGTGAGACCCAGAGATCTGAGAGTGAGACCCAGAGGTCTGAGAGTGAGACAGGGTCTGATAGTGAGACCATATCTGAGAGTGAGACCCAGAGATCTGAGAGTGAGACCCAGAGATCTGAGAGTGAGACAGGGTGTGAGAGTGAGACCCAGAGATCTGAGAGTGAGACCATATCTGAGAGTGAGACAGGGTCTGAGAGTGAGACAGGGTGTGAGAGTGAGACCCAGAGATCTGAGAGTGAGACCCAGAGGTCTGAGAGTGAGACAGGGTCTGATAGTGAGACCATATCTGAGAGTGAGACCCAGAGGTCTGAGAGTGAGACAGGGTCTGAGAGTGAGACCATATCTGAGAGTGAGACCATATCTGAGAGGGAGACAGGGTCTGAGAGTTAGACCCAGAGATCTGAGAGTGAGACCCAGAGGTCTGAGAGTGAGACAGGGTCTGATAGTGAGACCATATCTGAGAGTGAGACCCAGAGATCTGAGAGTGAGACCCAGAGATCTGAGAGTGAGACAGGGTGTGAGAGTGAGACCCAGAGATCTGAGAGTGAGACCATATCTGAGAGTGAGACAGGGTCTGAGAGTGAGACAGGGTGTGAGAGTGAGACCCAGAGATCTGAGAGTGAGACCATATCTGAGAGTGAGACAGGGTCTGAGAGTGAAACAGGGTGTGAGAGTGAGACCCAGAGATCTGAGAGTGAGACAGGAGACACACAGTATTACAGAAGTAAATCCCATAACATTAAAGAGCCTGTTGTGCAATGAGATATTGGGCTACTAGTCATCTCGAACCGTCAGTTTAAAAAAGAAGGTGCGATACCGTTCCGATAAATATCAATAATTTCGAACATCGGGGGGAAATTCCTTCGACTCATTTTGAAGTTTTGGGGGAAGCCGGAAGTGACGTCAATGCGGGAACGCTTCACTGTGCGGCGAGAGAGCCAAACACAGACAAAGTGTGTTGTCATGCGTAGAAATGGTGAATTACTGAGTTTAGGCACGTTAATAACGTTGTAATGAAGTTGACTACAGTATATTCAAATTTGTCAGTGCTTTCATGTCAATCCGGCGAACATAAACATAAATGATCGTGGTGAAGATGATGATTAAATTAGGATTACAAATCGGTAGTGAGAGCTGCTGAATTTCCTCGTAGGATGTGATATAAAAACAAATCGATTATTTTTGTAGTTGTAAACTCAAGTGGATGAAACTACATTTATTAGTGCTTTCATGTCAATTCGGCGAACATATGATACATTAAATGATCGTGAGGATGATGATTAAAAAGCGTTTGTTTGAGCCGGTCTGCATTTCCTGATGAGAAAACAAACCGATGCTTTTTGTAGTTGTAGTACACCAACATGGATTAAACGTGTGTTTTTACCACAATGTTGGGGAAATTAATGGATAAAATGCA
>JAPTMU010000037.1:305000-357500 GCA_028583405.1 Pogonophryne albipinna
TCTCACACACTCACACACTCACACATACACACTCACACACACACACACACACACACACACACACTGAGAGAGAATCACACACACACACACACACACACACACACACACACACACACACACACACACAGAGAGACACACACACACACACACACACACACACACACAGAGAGAATCACACACACACACACACACACACACACACTCACACACACTGAGAGAGAATCACACACACACACACACACACACACACACACACACACCCACACACACACACACACACACACACACACACACACACACACACAGAGAGAGAATCACAACATTGAATGATTTCTAAATGTTTTATTTTGAAGGGGTCGCTCTGCTCACCAACTTTCCTCTAGAGTAAATGTTGTATTGGATGTTTGTGTTGCAGGTGAAGAACTGGGTGAAGGAGTTGAGGAAAATGTTGGGGAACGACATTTGTTTGTGTATAGTAGGTAAGATATAAACAACACTAATCATTTCACTTTGATCTGAATCTAGTTATTGACCAACAACTTTCTAACAGATCAATAATATTTCATTTCTCTGCAGGCAATAAAATAGATCTGGACAAAGACAGACATGTTTCAGTGGAAGACGCTGAGAGGTAAGTGTGTGTGTGTGTGTGTGTGTGTGTGTCTGTCTGTCTGTGTGTGTGTGTGTGTGTGTGTGTGTGTGTGTGTGTGTGTTAGGGCTGTACCCGAATATTCGTTTGTTGGAGTACTATTCGGGTTTCAATTTCTTTATTCGGATATTCGTTTTTTCCCGTTTTTTTTTCTCAAATAGAATTTATTGAAATCTCCAATATCAACGTAAGAGCTTGTGCCTCTTCGGGGGGTGCTAACACTTAACCATAAACCTGATCGTTTACTTTCTCCGTCTTTATATGTAGATATTACTTTTCTCCGTTAATATCCGTCACGTTGTTTCCATAGAAACAACAACTTCCTGTCAACAGCGCTAACTCTCCTTCAAAATAAAAGCATGTCCATATAGACATTTACAACTGCAACGAAAGTAACAAACACAATGCGATGTCCACAAAGAACACAAATTGGGTTACAATAACAAATAACTATAAAACAACAATACTGTAGAATAACTAAATTAATGCCGTGAATACACCAAAATACACATGTTGAAAACCTCCCCCCCCGCGCGGGCCGAATATTCGCTGCTGATTAATACCAAATATCCGGAGCCCGAAAATGGTATTCGGGACAGCCCTAGTGTGTGTGTGTGAGATTATCTCTCTGTGTGTGTGTGTGATTATCTCTCTCTGTGTGTGTGTGATTATCTCTCTCTCTCTGTGTGTGTGTGTGTTTCTCTCTCTCTCTCTCTGTGTGTGTGTGTTTCTCTCTCTCTCTCTCTCTCTCTCTCTGTGTGTGTGTGTGTTTCTCTCTCTCTCTCTCTGTGTGTGTGTGTTTCTCTCTCTCTCTCTGTGTGTGTGTGTGTGTGTGTGTGTGTGTGTGTGTGTGTGTGTGTGTGTGTGTGTGTGTGTGTGTGTGTGTGTGTGTGTGTGTGTGTGTGTGTGTGTGTGTGTGTGTGTGTGTGTGTGTGTGTGTGTGTGTGTGTGTGTGTGTGTGTGTGTGTGTGTGTGTGTGTGTGTGTGTGTGTGATTATCTCTCTCTCTCTGTTTGTGTGTGTGTGTGATTATCTCTCTCTCTCTGTTTGTGTGTGCGTGTGTGATTATCTCTCTCTCTGTGTGTGTGTGTGATTATCTCTCTCTCTGTGTGTGTGTGTGTTTCTCTCTCTCTGTGTGTGTGTGTGTGTTTCTCTCTCTCTGTGTGTGTGTGTGTGTGTGTTTCTCTCTCTCTGTGTGTGTGTGTGTGTGTTTCTCTCTCTCTGTGTGTGTGTGTGATTATCTCTCTCTCTGTGTGTGTGTGTGTTTCTCTCTCTCTGTGTGTGTGTGTGTGTTTCTCTCTCTCTGTGTGTGTGTGTGTGTGTTTCTCTCTCTCTGTGTGTGTGTGTGTGTGTTTCTCTCTCTCTGTGTGTGTGTTTCTCTCTCTGTGTGTGTGTGTGTGTGTGTGTGTTTCCTCATGTATCTCTGTGTGTCTGTAGCTATGCAGAGTCGGTGGGAGCCAAACATTACCACACGTCAGCGAAGCTAAATAAAGGCATCGAGGAGCTCTTCCTGGATCTCTGTAAAAGTAAGAAACATTTCATAAATTCAAAGAATAATCTGAAAAATCTTAAAATGTTTTCCCCGTGATAACGGCACGTCTTTATAGGAGCAATTATATCTGATGTTAACCCTTACACCGCTCCTCACAAAACATTTGTATTTCTGTCTTTGTGTATTTTTAACATTACATTTTTATCTCTCTATATTTCAACTTTTTATTACAATTTTTCGATGTATTTTTATTGTTTTCTTTGTATTTTAACATTCTCTTTTATTCTCTGTATATTTAGTATTTCCTGTCCTGTGTTTTAACTCTTGAATCGTCTCTCAGGGATGATGGAGACGGCTCAGGCTGAGGAGCGATTGAAGGGCAACGGCGCGAGCCAATCAGCATCGAGTAGGCGGGGCGTACAGATCGTTGACGACGAACCACAGGCCACGCCCGCTGGGGGGTGCTGCTCCTCTGGCTAACACACACACACACACACACACACACACACACATGCTTGCACACACATTAACGAGTGGCTCTAAAACCCTAATAAAAAGTCCTTTGCTGCTAAGGATCATGGGAAATCATGTTTCAAATGATGTCCCTTCAAAATAAAAGCGTCTCATCGAAATCTGTCCAAAATCCTCCCGTTTTCAGCACTTTATCTTAAATATCTACAGTCAGTGACTTCACCTAAAATAAACACGTGACAGATGTTGTTGTTTATTACGCAAATAAAAAAGCTGATTTAAAACAGACGGGAGATTTATTTTGTGTTCTTTACTTGGTGGGAATCTCTCGTGGGAACACACACACACACACACACACACACACACACACACACACAGTAAAAACTCATATTTATCCAGAAATAATCAAATAAATCCTGTTTTCGAGCCAGCGGGGCGAGGGAACAGCGCCCCCTGCAGGATAAAACATTAAACAACATATTTATTCAATCAATCCAAAATATAATCCATACTTCTGTTTGAGCTGCACATTTAAATACATTATAAATATAATAACGTTCCAGGTCCTTAGAAGCTGCACGTGATTTACAAACAATCATTTAACGATCCAAATATATCCGTCTTTAAAAATGTGTTTTCTTTAAATCATAAATATATTTACTTATTAAAACAACAGGATCTGGAAACAACAGAAAAACAAGTATAATTCTTTTTGTCCATCTTTTTTTATTTATTAATGATTTCATCTCTAAATAATAAATATATATTAATATCTTTCTCATTATTGTGCAGCTCCTTCCTCATCCTCCTCTTCTTCATGGTTTTTAAAACACACACACTCAGAAATAATACCGTGCATGTTTGATTTCTGTAAAAGGCTTTTTTCTGTTTTACTTTGAAAAGAAATGGTGAATAAAAAAAACCTGAAAAGCAGATATTTAATCATTTATTCACGAGGCGGTGACGGACGTCTGTGTACTCTGTGTACTCTGTGTACTCTGGGTACTCTGTGTACTCTGGGTACTCTGTGTACTCTGGGTGTACTCTGGGTACTCTGTTGTGTACTCTGGGTACTCTGTGTGCTCTGGGTACTCTGTGTACTCTGGGTACTCTGGGTACTCTCCATGTCTCTTCTACATCAACATGTGTCCCCTCTTCTTCATGTCTCTTCTACATCAACATGTGTCCCCTCTTCTTCATGTCTCTTCTACATCAACATGTGTCCACTCTTCTTCATGTCTCTTCTACATCAACATGTGTCCCCTCTTATCCATGTCTCTTCTACATCAACATGTGTCCCCTCTTATTCATGTCTCTTCTACATCAACATGTGTCCCCTCTTCTCCATGTCTCCTCTACATCAACATGTGTCCCCTCTTCTTCATGTCTCTTCTACATCAACATGTGTCCCCTCTTCTTCATGTCTCTTCTACATCAACATGTGTCCCCTCTTCTTCATGTCTCTTCTACATCAACATGTGTCCCCTCTTCTTCATGTCTCTTCGACATCAACATGTGTCCCCTCTTCTTCATGTCTCTTCTACATCAACATGTGTCCCCTCTTCTTCATGTCTCTTCTACATCAACATGTGTCCCCTCTTCTTCATGTCTCTTCTACATCAACATGTGTCCCCTCTTCTTCATGTCTCTTCTACATCAACATGTGTCCCCTCTTCTTCATGTCTCTTCTACATCAACATGTGTCCCCTCTTCTCCATGTCTCTTCTACATCAACATGTGTCCCCTCTTCTTCATGTCTCTTCTACATCAACATGTGTCTCCTCTTCTTCATGTCTCTTCTACATCAACATGTGTCCCCTCTTCTTCATGTCTCTTCTACATCAACATGTGTCCCCTCTTCCTCATGTCTCTTCTACATCAACATGTGTCCCCTCTTCTTCATGTCTCTTCTACATCAAGATGTGTCTCCTCTTCTTCATGTCTCTTCTACATCAACATGTGTCCCCTCTTCTTCATGTCTCTTCTACATCAACATGTGTCCCCTCTTCTTCATGTCTCTTCTACATCAACATGTGTCCCCTCTGTGGAAAGAGACTCTGAAAGTTTCAGGAACACAAATTCTCTCTTTTTGATCCATTTCTATAAAAACCTGTCTGAAAATGAGCTGATCAGACTTTGTCCACTTTATGATGTCATAACGATGTGTTGTCTTGTGTAACCATTAGCCAATCAGCAACCAAGGTAACCCCCCCCCCCCCCTTATCACCTGAATCTCCTCTAGAGCTCCATTGAGTTCTTTGTAACCAAATGTCTCTCAGAGGGGCGTGGGGAGGGGCTCCTTATTTTCATCTAAAGTAACAGACAGAGAATCAGCACTTTGGAAACAGGGCTGAAACAGAGGGGATTATGGGTAATGCTGCAATGATCTGTTTGGTGTTTCAGCCAATCAGAGACAGGCTCTGTATATATCTGGGACCTGTGATATATTGATGAAGAAGAGGATAACAGGGGACCTTTAAAGATTCTCTGAGATTTTGAAGTCACACATTTACAGGAAATTGTAAATGTGTAAAAGAACTTGAATATATTTTGTGATTTGAGTCAAAGAAAAGTAAAATCCCCCAAATGTTGAGGACGAATCGGGGGGGGGAAACACGACAGTTTTTTCCAGTGTTCTCTTACAAATGTGTGATTTGTTGTCAATGTGCCACTTTAATCAAAGTAATTATACTTTTTAAATTCTCATAATTGCTCCCAAATTTAGGAGAAAAAATTCGAGCGAAAAGTTAAAATAACAGATTTTCTTTCTCATAAATGTGTTGTTTCTCTCCAGGAAATGCTCCACTGTATTCTCAGTCGTTCACATTTATGTTCTTGTAATATTCCCCGATCCCTGATTTACCTCCAGTGGACCTTTTGTCATAATCTCTTCTACTTAGCCGTAGGGTCGCCGGTTCAAGTCCCCGACCAGACCTAAAATATGGAGTGTGGACTTCTACTTGGAGAGGTCCCAGTTCACCTCCTGGGCCCTGCTTCTAGACTCCTGGTGCTAGACTCCTGGTGCTAGACTCCTGCTTCTAGACTCCTGGTGCTAGACTCCTGCTTCTAGACTCCTGGTGCTAGACTCCTGCTGTAGACTCCTGGTGCTAGACTCCTGCTTCTAGACTCCTGGTGCTAGACTCCTGCTTCTAGACTCCTGGTGCTAGACTCCTGCTTCTAGACTCCTGCTTCTAGACTCCTGGTGCTAGACTCCTGCTTCTAGACTCCTGGTGCTAGACTCCTGGTGCTAGACTCCTGCTGTAGACTCCTGGACTCCTGGTGCTAGACTCCTGGTGCTAGACTCCTGGACTCCTGGTGCTAGACTCCTGCCGTAGACTCCTGGTTCTAGACTCCTGGAGCTAGACTACTGGAGCTAGACTACTGGTGCTAGACTCCTGGTGCTAGACTCCTGGTACTAGACTCCTGGTACTAGACTCCTAGACTCCTGGTGCTAGACTCCTGGTACTAGACTCCTAGACTCCTGGTGCTAGACTCCTAGACTCCTGGTACTAGACTCCTAGACTCCTGGTGCTAGACTCCTGGTGCTAGACTCCTGGTACTAGACTCCTGGTGCTAGACTCCTGGTACTAGACTCCTAGACTCCTGGTACTAGACTCCTAGACTCCTGGTGCTAGACTCCTGGTGCTAGACTCCTGGTACTAGACTCCTAGACTCCTGGTGCTAGACTCCTGGTACTAGACTCCTGGTGCTAGACTCCTGGTACTAGACTCCTGGTGCTAGACTCCTGGTGCTAGACTCCTAGACTCCTGGTACTAGACTCCTTTTACTAGACTCCTAGACTCCTGGTGCTAGACTCCTAGTACTAGACTCCTGGTACTAGACTCCTAGACTCCTGGTACTAGACTCCTAGACTCCTGGTGCTAGACTCCTGGTGCTAGACTCCTAGACTCCTGGTACTAGACTCCTTTTACTAGACTCCTAGACTCCTGGTGCTAGACTCCTAGTACTAGACTCCTGGTACTAGACTCCTAGACTCCTGGTACTAGACTCCTAGACTCCTGGTGCTAGACTCCTAGACTCCTGGTACTAGACTCCTTTTACTAGACTCCTAGACTCCTGGTGCTAGACTCCTAGTACTAGACTCCTGGTACTAGACTCCTAGACTCCTAGTACTAGACTCCTGGTACTAGACTCCTAGACTCCTGGTGCTAGACTTGTTATGGAAATATTAGACCCAATCAATACTGTGGAGATACATAAGTCAGAATGATCAACAATAAATGGTGAAACAAGCAGAGTTGTCTTTCTGGTTATTTATTCGAAGCTTCGAAGACACAGGTCTCACAGAGTACAGAGTATTCTGAAAGAGTGCGCGCAGAGTAGAAAATGCAAACAGGTTATATAGGATCTTGTCAGTTCAACAACATTCCGTCACTTATCGAAAGGAGTGCCCTGGCAGGAGAGATAAGGTTTCCAAAGGAACAGAAACTGTCAATCACTAATAGATTAAACTAGGAACTTGTTCAACAGGGGAAGTGAAGAAACTTTGTCAGCAGCAGATGGAGGAGACAAGAAATGGGGAACTTAAGTATGGGACAGGGAAGCTAACAGGAACTTGCCCATTGCCCTGTGGCTGGCACCCCGGTCCCTCATAAAGTTCAGACCTTAGGTGACCTTAAAGTGTCAATCACAAAGCAGACAAAGGACATGACCTAGAACACATCACCCAGACCTTACTCCTTCGTTTTTAAAGGTCATGAGTGTCAGTACATCCTTAGGGGAACTGTTGTAAGTGTGACAGAGGTTGTAAGCTAAAATACATATCTGAAAACTGCTATGAGTGTAAAAAGGGTTATAGAGCCAAAACACATCATTTCGAGGAACTGCTGCAAATGATGTGACCATACAGTTAAAATATAACGTCTGCACTACATATAGGGTTTTAACCTACATAGATATACAGTTTGCCACTACAGACTCCTGGTACTAGACTCCTAGACTCCTGGTGCTAGACTCCTAGACTCCTGGTGCTAGACTCCTGGTACTAGACTCCTAGACTCCTGGTGCTAGACTCCTAGACTCCTGGTACTAGACTCCTAGACTCCTGGTTCAAGACTCCTGGTGCTAGACTCCTAGACTCCTGGTACTAGACTCCTAGTACTAGACTCCTGGTTCAAGACTCCTGGTACTAGACTCCTGGTACTAGACTCCTGGTTCAAGACTCCTGGTACTAGACTCCTAGACTCCTGGTACTAGACTCCTAGACTCCTGGTTCAAGACTCCTGGTGCTAGACTCCTAGACTCCTGGTACTAGACTCCTAGTACTAGACTCCTGGTTCAAGACTCCTGGTACTAGACTCCTGGTTCAAGACTCCTGGTGCTAGACTCCTGGTACTAGACTCCTGGTGCTAGACTCATGTCGCTGTGTGCTCTGCATGTGAGACCATTAAAGAGGGGTTCATCCAGATTCTACTTGACGATACATTTACAACTTTGTTCAAAAACCCAGATCTTCCTTTGGGAAATAACCAGTTCTGTAATTTTATAAACTGCTCGTGTCAAAAGTGTTTTGTAAAGATGATGGTCTTTAGAAAACTAATCTTATTCTAAGAAATGTATTCACATGCATTGAAAGTATAACTGATAAATATCCAACCAGTTTGTTTTGTATTTTTTTTATTTGTTGAAAGTCATCAGTTTACAGCTTTAGTCACAAAGAGACAAACGGCACAAACAAAAGCATTTTTCCCTTTGTATCCAATTCCAGTTTAATTAAAGACACTCTCCCTTTTTAAAACACATTTCAATCAAAATAAGAAATGTCCTGGATTTCAAACTAAAAGCATTTTAATTTCAAAATAAAAGTCTGTTTTTACACGTTTGACAAAAGATATCTTAAATATAAAATATGTTTTTGGTAGATTTAAGTCAAAGTGGAAGACAATGCTTTGTGCGTTAAAAAGACCCATTAAATATACAAAATTAATTAAAACCACACCCTACACAGTACACACTACCCGTGCACTGAAATGACTATTAGTGCAAGCATTGAAGGCACTTGGGTCTTCAAACTACATTCATTTGATGGTTTCAACCAATTAAGAAAAAGAAAAGTACCAAAACGTTGCTTTGTAAACATTATAGATAAATGAAAGTGAAAGTGCAGCAAGTCTGTGCCCAGATGGAAGGCTGACAGGCAGGCCGGCTCAGATGATTGGTCGTGCTTTTTACAGCGCCACGGCTTCCACAGATGTTTTTATGTATTTATTGTAGAGCATTCAAGACTATCAAACCTTTACATTAGTGATTTTTCAATTAAGTTTGACTCTAAAGCCTTTCTGAGATTTTATTACATTTTAAACACTTTTTAAAAATGCACTAATTTCCTTTTCTTTTGTAAAATATGGAACATTAGAAAACAGTCACATTTTAATGAATAAATTGCCAAAATGTTGTCGCAAATTCAAAACGTGTATTAGAAATGAATCTAAAGCCAAAACGTATTTATTATTATTTTTTTAATTGTGATTCTGCTTAAAAAAACAAAACGAGCCAAAATGGAGAGAATACAGTCTCAACATGTTCTTAAACTAAATATGTTGCAACGTAGACTACCTAACGTTTAATGTTGAGATGATAAAAAGAAATGAACACAATCAGACATCCGTGATTAATCAGATTCACTCAAAACTAAAATAATGATTTCTTCAGATTTTTCAAAAAGCTGATTTGCATTAGAGAATAAACTCGATGTCACAGTAAGGCACGATATGGCACTGAATGAATACATGAAGAGGACGAGGAAGAAGAAGAAAAGGAGGAGGAGAAGGAGGAGTGTTTAATACTCCGGAGGGTTTTTCAGCTCCTCGTATTTGGGCGGCATGGCGGAGAAGATGACGGGGACTGTCATCGCCGGGGCACGGAGGGCGTGACGCATCTGATGGATCATCACCGAGCTCAGAGCCAGGCCCAGCAGCTGCAGGGGGTCATGGGTTCAATGTTTAGTATTCAATAACAAAAGGAGAACAGGAAGTGAGACGAAGAGGTAAATACAATTCTACTTTTTAGGTTGTTTTTAATGTTAAAGGTCACCTATCATGCTATTAAAGCTTTAAAGAGGAGGGGGCTGAGCTCATGCGGGACCCGGCAGCTACTGTCTAAACTAAATGCTGCCGTGATGAAACGCCATATCATGGATTATCAAGGATTCTCTCTGAAACAGTTTGGAGCTCAAAGGCTTTCTCTCTTGCCGGTTATACCACAAGGTGAGTTCCTTTTTACTTCCTGCTTCTTCACACACATGCTCTCCAGTACAGGTTAGCTCTGAGTGTTAGCGATGCTAATGTAAACACCGACCATATTACGTCCAAAACAGTCGGGCATTGTTTCTGATAGCAACGTTTCTGATTGGGCCGTGGGTCCACATTTCAGATATTACGTCATATCGGACGCAAATCTGGATCAGCTCCGTTGTTCCCCGTTTTTAGAGATTTGGGTACGGAGGAAAAGAGAGAGGGTTTTATTTCCTGACGCTGCGTGAGTTCCCGGACACACCGGGGACACATGGTGATGTAGAGAAGACATCAGAAAGTGCATTTTGGACGATAGGTGACCTTTAGGAAAAGGAGTCTCTTTCATTACGGTCCTTGGTCTTGGAATGGCCTTCAATCACGCCTCAAACTGAGGGCACTTGTCTCAATAGCATGTTTTAAATTGAAGTTGTCTGAGGTCCTTACCACCAGCTGCTCTTGCAGTAATAAGTAGCACCTTTCTTACTGTCCTAATGTGCTCAATGTAGTGACTGCTTTTCGTCTTTTGTTTTCCTAGTTGTGTTCTCTGTATTTTATATGTGTGTGTTATGTGTAACGTTGCTGCCTTCTTGGCCAGGTCAGCTTTGAAAATGAGATTCTATCAATGCTTTTATATCTGGTTAAATAAAATTAAAAATTAAAAAATTAAAATACAGGAAAAGAAATCTTATTAAATCTATAAATACAAAAAATGAACAGGAAAAATCTATTTAAAAACAATTATATTAACACAATAACAACATAATCTTCCCCTTTTCCCAAGTTGGATTCTGAGGGAACTTCGCAAAAAGAAAACGTACAAATGTGGATATTCTCAGATATTAAAAAAGGTTATTAAACGAGAAAAACTTCAATTCATGAGAAAAACACGGACGAATTAACAGTAAAATCATCCCAGATTAAAGTGGTAAAACTATAAGAAAATAAATAGGGTTTATGTTAATAAATATAAAAGATAAAATATTAATTCTCACCGCCAGAACAGCCAGAGTGAAGAAGACTCCGATCATGATGTCGACGAAGAGCAGGACGTAGTGAAGGAGTATCGGGAAGCACGTCTGGAGACGAGAGAAAACGTTTGTTTAAAAAGGTGCGATAATTATTTATAATTTCTGCCTCTTTAATATCTCAGGTCCGCTCACCTTCGTGTAGATCACCTTCTGCTCCAGGCGGGCCTGCAGGAAACCACAGAAGAAGAGAAACGTGACTCACCTGGACTCAATCCCAAACCACACCCTACACACTACCCCTACCCACTACCCTTACACACTAACACTACCCCTACACACTACCCCTCCACACTACCCCTACACACTACCCCTACACCCTACCCACTACCCCTCCACCCTACCCCTACCCACTACCCCTACACACTACCCACTACCCCTACACACTACCCCTCCCCACTACCCCTACACCCTACCCACTACCCCTACCCCTCCACCCTACCCACTACCCCTACACACTACCCTACACCTACCCCTCCACCCTACCCACTACCCCTCCACCCTAACCCCCTACCCCTACACACTACCCCTACACCCTACCCTAACCCCCTACCCCTACACACTACCCCTACACACTACCCCTACACCCTAACCCTACACCCTAACCCCCTACCCCTACACACTACCCCTCCGTGATGGAGTGAACTCTGTGGAGTGACACTCGCAGTTAGGGCTGCGCAATTAAATCGTATTTTAATCTCGATTTTGGTTTGCAACGATTACGAAAACAGCGTAATCGAAATAAAGCAATTATTTTGCTGCACTCCCTTTCGCAATGATGCTCTCAATGTGTGTTGCGTTCCACATCCTGCCTCCTGCCCCCCCCCCCCCCCTCCCTAAAAGCCCTCTGGGCCAGGTTGTGCTGTGACTCGCAGTCTGTTTAAGAAACCCATATAAACACGTTACAAGGGAAGCTTTAGTCTCCGGTCTCTAGCGTACAGTCAACGGTTACTAACCTCGTCGAGCCTCTTAGCTACTTCCTGTAAAACAATTACCCGCTGATTTACAGACGTCTCTTTCTCAATGTTAGCCAATGGGAAAAGGCTTTCTGGGCCGGGGGACGTCACGGACTGATACGGAAATTGTAGTACCGCCGTTTTACGTCATGTGATCAGCTCTCCTGATCGGCCTTTATAGAGAGCACTATTAAGAGTGAATATCGGCGGTCGATCGGAGCATCCTTATTAAATATATTAGAATGTTTCATAAACTCACGGTGTAGACGTTCTGGCAGATCCCCGCCATCTCTTCGGCTCCGCTGCACAGGCACGTGTCGGGGATGCTGTCCTCCCAGTCCCTGTAGCTGAACAGACCGCAGCACTGCAGCTAAAACACACAGAAGAAGAAGAAATTAACAGCACTGCAGCTCAAACACCACAGAAGAAGATATAAAAATCAGCACTGCAGCTCAAACACCACAGAAGAAGCAGGGCCGTTGATCAGCGTCACAAAGCCGAAATTAGGTTTTTCTTAAAAAAAAAAAATCTAAAATGACACCGTGTCCATTTTCCGTAAATACAGAAAAAAGGATCAGATCTTTATCTTTCCGACGGTCCTTGAATGCATCACTTGGGACAAATATTTACATCAGGAAAAATCTATACAATTGTTTTAGTTTTAATGTGCCGTGCGTTGTTTACATACTTGCAGCCTTATTTGTGTGTTTACATTAAAGTACAAAAAAGTATCCAGTGCGGCGACGCCCCTGTGGGTTCATCTGGAGCGGCCATCTTGATTGCAGTAACTCCGGGCACCTGGCCTGGCGCCCTGCAGCTGTTCAAAGCCTCTGTCTTCCCTCTGCTTCTCCTGCAGGCACCCGGTTCGGTCCAGGATGCTATGAGTTGCTTCACTTTGTGCACTCTCACTCTCACGCTCGTCCATGCAACCCTCACTCTGTTTACACTACTGATACCACTGACATCCACACCTCATCCTGTACTTGGTTTGCACTTAATTCATTTGGCGAGTTTGAACCACGACATTATATTTCTGACATTAAATAGTTTGTGTGTTTTTTCAGTTGTTGAGGACAGGACGTCAAAGTGAAAGGAGGTGAGAGGTGTGGTTTTACAGATAAAACCTGTTGGTCTCTGCAGTGGAAAGTCCTCTCGATCGTTCTGTAGATAATTCACAGCTATTTTTAGCTCTGAAACCGGTCGCACAGGGCGTTTCCTGGAGCTCAGGGCGTTTCCTGGAGCTCAGGACGTTTCCAGGAGCTCAGGGCGTTTCCTGGAGCTCAGGGCGTTTCTTGGAGCTCAGGACGTTTCCAGGAGCTCAGGGCGTTTCCTGGAGCTCAGGGCGTTTCCAGGAGCTCAGGACGTTTCCAGGAGCTCAGGACGTTTCCTGGAGCTCAGGACGTTTCCTGGAGCTCAGGACGTTTCCAGGAGCTCAGGACGTTTCCAGGAGCTCAGGACGTTTCCAGGAGCTCAGGACGTTTCCAGGAGCTCAGGGCGTTTCCTGGAGCTCAGGGCGTTTCCAGGAGCTCAGGGCGTTTCCAGGAGCTCAGGACGTTTCCAGGAGCTCAGGGCGTTTCCAGGAGCTCAGGGCGTTTCCAGGAGCTCAGGACGTTTCCAGGAGCTCAGGACGTTTCCAGGAGCTCAGGACGTTTCCAGGAGCTCAGGACGTTTCCAGGAGCTCAGGGCGTTTCCAGGAGCTCAGGGCGTTTCCTGGAGCTCAGGACGTTTCCAGGAGCTCAGGGATCGAGCCAACACAAAGGCTTATGCATGAAAAGAAAGGCAGAAAACCCAAATATATTTTAAAGAAAGGTTATTGTGCAAATCTCTTTCCCTCCTAATTAATGCTTGTGACGTTTTGTGCTTTTAGGGAGTCTGCGCCCTCAAACCAAAATGCAGGTTTTCCCGTAAAATGTTAATAATGTGGAAAACGATGTTTCTGTTCCTCAAAAACAGTTTAATGACTCCAGAAATCTGAGTATCAAACGTTGTTGTTTACGTCTGCGAGACATCTTGGATGTTCTCCAGATAATTCTCGATAAAAAAGGTCCCCTATGATACAGTTTCTCATCAGTATATCCCAGAGCCTGTCTCTGATTGGCTGAAACACCAAACAGATCATTGCAGCATTACCCATAATCCCCTCTGTTTCAGCCCTGTTTCCAAAGTGCTGATTCTCTGTCTGTTACTTCAGATGAAAATAAGGAGCCCCTCCCCACGCCCCATGTTGATGTAGAAGAGACATGAAGAAGAGGGGACACATGTTGATGTAGAAGAGACATGGAGAAGAGGGGACACATGTTGATGTAGAAGAGACATGAGGAAGAGGGGACACATGTTGATGTAGAAGAGACATGAAGAAGAGGGGACACGTGTTGATGTAGAAGAGACATGGAGACGAGGGGACACGTGTTGATGTAGAAGAGACATGAAGAAGAGGGGACACATGTTGATGTAGAAGAGACATGAAGAAGAGGGGACACATGTTGATGTAGAAGAGACATGGAGAAGAGGGGACACGTGTTGATGTAGAAGAGACATGAAGAAGAGGGGACACGTGTTGATGTAGAAGTGACATGAAGAAGAGGGGACACGTGTTGATGTAGAAGAGACATGAAGAAGAGGGGACACGTGTTGATGTAGAAGAGACATGGAGAAGAGGGGACACATGTTGATTTAGAAGAGACATGAGGAAGAGGGGACACATATTGATGTAGAAGAGACGTGAAGAAGAGGGGACACGTGTTGATGTAGAAGAGACCTGGAGAAGAGGGGACACGTGTTGATGTAGAAGAGACATGAGGAAGAGGGGACACATGTTGATGGAGAAGAGACATGAAGAAGAGGGGACACATGTTGATGTAGAAGAGACATGAAGAAGAGGGGACACATGTTGATGTAGAAGAGACATGAGGAAGAGGGGACACATGTTGATGTAGAAGAGACATGGAGAAGAGGGGACACATGTTGATGTAGAAGAGACATGAAGAAGAGGGGACACATGTTGATGTAGAAGAGACATGAAGAAGAGGGGACACATGTTGATGTAGAAGAGACATGAAGAAGAGGGGACACATGTTGATGTAGAAGAGACATGAAGAAGAGGGGACACATGTTGATGTAGAAGAGACATGAAGAAGAGGGGACACATGTTGATGTAGAAGAGACATGAAGAAGAGGGGACACATGTCGATGTAGAAGAGACATGAAGAAGAGGGGACACATGTCGATGTAGAAGAGACATGAAGAAGAGGGGACACATGTCGATGTAGAAGAGACATGAAGAAGAGGGGACACATGTCGATGTAGAAGAGACATGAAGAAGAGGGGACACGTGTTGATGTAGAAGAGACATGAAGAAGAGGGGACACATGTCGATGTAGAAGAGACGTGAAGAAGAGGGGACACATGTTGATGTAGAAGAGACATGAAGAAGAGGGGACACATGTTGATGTAGAAGAGACATGAAGAAGAGGGGACACATGTTGATGTAGAAGAGACATGAAGAAGAGGGGACACATGTTGATGTGGAAGAGACATGAAGAAGAGGAGACACATGTTGATGTAGAAGAGACATGAAGAAGAGGATTTTAAATAATAGGTCCCCTTTAAATATCTTAGAAACAGGATCAGAGAGTATTTGCCTCGTACCAAACCATTTAAAAGTGTTGTTCTTTCAGAGTTTGGAGGAAGAAATGAAGGAACTCAATTAAAATATGCCTCCGGGGTAACTTCAGTTTCTGTTCAGTTTCTGTTCAGTTTCTGTTCAGTTTGTTCTTCCTCATTTAAACCGCCCTAACCTCCGGGCCGCGGTCGCTTGCGAGTCAAATCATAACACAATCTTCTTCCTCTAGATTTGAATTTGAGCTGCAGACACCTGGCTGTTTAGGAGAGGGCGTGACGTCAGTGACGTTTCACCGACTTCTTCTCCTGTTGCAACGCAGACACCAGAACCACGTGTTCACACATGTCTCATTTAATCTAAAAGCTCAAAGCAGCCGACTATTCAGTATTTTTTCTTGGATTATTTCTCGTAAACTTTCCTTTTTATTATTTTACCTTTGAATAAAACCCGTGTGTCGTAATACGGGAAGATAAGATCTCCTGTTTTCTGCCAAGAACTAATAAAACATTAACTCCCACGATTTTATTATTAGTTCCTGTTCAAACCTGACTACAATACACCCCTGTGTGTGTGTGTGTGTGTGTGTGTGTGTTACCTCCTGCTGGACGCTCTCAGCCATGTTCCTGTCTTCGCGTGACGCCGTGTCGAGAGGCAGAGCCGTCCTTAACTTCTGCTCAAGAATATCAGCCAGCTGCAAGAAAACACACACAGAGAGTAATTAGAAAAATATATTAACAATTTACAGAACTTGATAAACAGACAATTATAAAAAATAAAAAAATCTGAAAACTACGATGGGCGACCCAAAACACTTCCATTAGGAGAAACTCACTCACTTATTATAAAAAATTAATTTAAAAGCTTTTAAATAAGACACATTTCTGTCAGTGGATACATTTTTTTAATTAGAAATATAACGGCTTTCAACTCTAACATGTGACCTTGAGCTTGTTTACTCTTTAGCTCTAGCTGTTTGAAGACGTTTGTTATTGTCCTTTTGTGATAATCAGTACAAGAAGTTCTGTGTTTTTAGTAAATATTGATCTTGAACAAACAGCCGGTTGTTGTTACCATGGGGCGCACGGTGGCGACAGGGATCCCGCCGCGGAGCATGATCAGACTTCCAATCACCATACAGACCAGGAACTGCAGAGAAACAGGAACATACAGTGAATATAGACCCACACAGATACCGTTTGTAAAGAAGTCAGTGAGGTTTCTGAGGATTTATAGTGATGTTAAGGAGAACTAAGGGACTTCTTTCAACCAAATCCATCAACATTTTAATGACGTTTGGCCCTTTTCTCACTGAAGGGACATGAGGGGTTGTGTTAAGGAAAGTGTGCGATCAAATGTGTTAACATTAGTTTCTCTGATTAGGCCATCTCTTGGGAGTGAACCTTAAAGTGGACCTATCATGCTAGATTTGAATAATATATTGTAGGGCAGTGTTTTTCAAAGTGGGGGCCCCGACCCCTCCGGGACGCCAGGGGGCGCCAGGGGGGGTCACGCAAAGTTTGAGGGAAACAGGATTTTTTTTTTTTTAGATGTTATTAATAACTGTATATCTATCAATCTATGTGTCCTTTGATGCCAATCTTTTAATATTTTTTGTTTTTGAATCACACGACCGCCCTTCAAGCCAATCAGAATGGAGCTGCCGCTACTGAGAGTGAAACTGAGTATCTGCTCAGCTTTTGGAGCAAGTGAGAGCTCGTGAATGTTTCGCTCTGCAGCTGGATGAGAGCACGGATGTAGCAAATGTCGCAGAATTGCTTACATCAGATTTATTTCAGAAGACAACTTTGTTGAGGAAATATTATTTTGCAAAGCAAAGACATGTTCCAAGTTTTAGTTTAGTTTATTTATTTATAGTGTCGTGGTCCCCATCGATGAACTGTCACAAAAACAGTAAATGGTGCAGCTTTAGCCGACATGGCTAATTTCCAGCTGTTGTCCCCGGCCAGATGGTAATAGACACCCTTAAAATTACAATATATCAACAGCATTAGTTATAAGAAAATATATAAAATAAAAATAAAAAGAAGGAAAGACAAGTAGATACCGGTGTGAGGATAAACAACACACGTTACTATATACAGTACATGTCACATAGAGCACATCACAATCACATCACAGAAACGAGGGGCAACATCCATGATCACAACATGTAACACTCACGCCATACTCAACACAGACTAGTGTGTGCAGGTGTAGTTCTCAGTGAACCATGTTTTCAAGTGAGCTGTGAAGGTGGTATGTATGTCTTTGATTTGAGTGGGTAGAGTTCCAGTTTTGAATTGCTGTGACCGAGAATGATGACTGACCAAAAGTACTCTTCCTGAATGGGACTGATAGGTCGCCACGTGTGCAGCTTCTAGTGGTCCGTCTGGTGTTGTTACGTTGAGTAACCAATGAGCTAAGAGGTGGGGGGGCTGTATTGTGCAGGATTTTGTACACCAGAACGATGTTCCTATACTTTATTAAATCTTCCCAACTCAGGATGTTATGCTTGTTGAGGATGGTACAGTGATGGGAGCGGTTAGGTTTCTGGTCCAGTACTTTGAGGGTTTGTTTGTACAGGGTTGCTTCAGTGTGGAGCTGTTAGTTTGCCCCCAGCTTGTGAGACAGTATGTTAGATGTGACATGATCATGGCATTCATGTATAATTTGGCAGAATTCAATGTCATTGTGTTTCTTATGTATTTAAAATTTGCTAGGCTAAACTTGACTCTTTGGGTCACTTTTTTGACTTGTGTTTTGAAGGTTAAATTAGAGTCAATAATGATTCCAAGGTACTTAACCTGAGGCACAATGTTAATATGTTCACCTGAGATGCTTATATTTGACACAATGTTGAATTTTCTTTTTGTGAAAAACATTCCAACTGTTTTGTTGACATTAAGCTGAAGACAGGAGCTGTGTAGCCAGCTAGTGATCAGCACTAAAGCTGAGGTCAGTTTATCAGCAGCCTTTTGCTTTGTGTTGGCATGCACATATATCACAGTGTCATCGGCATATAGCTGTGTTTCCACATCAGGACAGACAGATGGCAGGTCATTAATATATATAGGGAAAAAAGAAGTGGACCAAGTATTGAACCTTGTGGTACTCCGGTGCTTAAGTCTAGAGCTGGAGAGAGTCGATTATTGACGATAACATGCTGACGCCTACCAGTGAGGTATGATTCAATCCAACTGAGTGTTAATGGAGAGCAGTTCAAAGCTGACAGTTTGGACAGAAGGACCTTATGGTTGACTGTATCAAAGGCTTTGCGTAAATCCAGAAATACTGCACCAACAACACCTCCTTTGTCAACCATTGCTTTGACCTTTTCTATAAAAAAGCAGTTGGCTGTTTCGGTTGAATAATTTGCCCTGAAGCCAAACTGCATGGGATGAAGTTGAAATGGACTGTTGTTTAAGAAGGAGACAAGCTGTTCTGACACCCACTTCTCAGCCACCTTGGATACTACAGGTAAGATGCTAATTGGGCGGTAGTTGTTGATGTTCAGAGGGTCACCTGACTTGAAAATGGGGGTTACAATTGCAGTCTTCCATGCACTTGGGAATGTCCCATGTAAAACAGATGAATTGATGATTTGGGTAAGAGGGCAGACTAAGTAATCTTGCAGTGATTTAAGCATTGTAGAATCCATAGTGTATGTGTCCTTAGCTGTCGAAGTTTTAAGAGAATTAATAATTGCTTTGGTTTTTAATTCCGATATGGGTTGAATGCAAGAGGACATCTTACTTTCGTCGACTTTGATAATATGTTCTGCTCTCAAAGGGAAGTTCTGTGCAATCTCATCTACAGAGTTGATAAAATATGTATTAAAAGCTATGGCAAGTTGTTCTGGGTCTTGCACTAGGTTACCATTCTCTTTTAGTTCTAGCTGCTTTTTTGGCCTGTGCTTGATTCCCAGGAAGGTTTTAATCTGTTCCCAAATTATTTTAGTGTTACCTTTTGCCTCATTAATTATTGTTATGAAGAAGTTGGCTTTGGCCTTTCTGATTGTTTGAGTTACTTTGTTACGTAATGAAGTAAACCTATGCCTGTCAGTAGTTAATTTAGTTTTCAGTGCTCTTTTCAGTGCAAAGTCTCTTTCCTTCATCAAGTTCAATATGTCCGTATTGAACCAAGGAAGTGCATTGTTTTTGTTTTTTCCACTTTTCATTTTTCTGGAGAACATCTGCACTAAATCATGTAGCTTGGTCGCAAACATTTGGCTGTCTGTTTCTACACTGCTCCCAGTTAGCATACTTTCCCAGTCAGTCTGTTGCACAGCTTGCTCAAAGTTTGCAAATTCATTTTTTGGTATTCTTAATTGTTCCAGAGGTTTGTAAGAGTGGTGGAACCGTTTCTTTGTGAGTTTTCTGGATATTAATATTAAGTTGTGGTCAGATAGTCCAGTGATGAAATTAAATGTTTTATCCACTCTCTCAGGTTTATTACTTAATATTAAGTCTATTTGTGTCTGTGAGGATGAGGTTATTCTGGTTGGTCCTTCTGTCATTTGTGTTAAGTCTAAACTATCTGTGATTTGCTTAAGGGCTTTCCTACTTGTCTTGTCAAACCAGTTACAATTCAGGTCACCAAGCAGTATTACTTCTGTTTTGAAATCACATGCTTTAAGAAGTTTTTTGAATGTGGTGTAGAAGTCATTATTTGAAGATGGTGGGTGATAAACAACAATGAGCACAAATGACATTTCAGGGGACAGCATTATTTTTAATCCAAGACATTCCAAGTCATGGTTAAAAGGCCAGCATATTTGATGACAGTTGAGATGGTCTTTGACATAAATCATGACCCCACCCCCTCTTCCGTAAGATCGATCTTGTCTAAAGCTTTGATAGCCTGGCACATGCAATGCAGCGGATGGAGTGTTGGTATGAAGCCATGTTTCTGATAGGCAGAGAAAATCTAAATTGGAATCATGAAGAAGATGATAAACTTGATCAGCTTTAGGTTTGAGGCTACGGATGTTCAAATGTCCTCCAAGGATGCCCTTCGGTTTATGTTGTTGATCCCAGATCACTAAAGAGTGATTAACAGTTTTAAATAAATTGAATTTGCGGTGTTTTTTGAAAACAGGATTTATGGTCCTGTTGCTTTTGTAAGCATGTTTTTGTTTGTCGAACGGACTGACGCGCTGAGTTTGCACCTGAAGGCAACATCCAACTTCCGGGTTTGCTGGACAGCACAAGCCGGTCAAGTTAGAAATGCCATACGGGTCAGAGGACACCTCCTCCATGGCCATCGGTGTATCCTCGACGCTGTGCCCGAACGCAGCAAGCCGGTCCCGGTCCCCGCCGCTCCCCTCGTCCACAGCCACGGCCCCCCAGATCTCCGCTCCCCCGCACCGGCAGCTCCACTTCCCAGTCGAAACAGCCCAGCCAGTCCGTCTCCGGCACCCGGACAACAAACGCAAGGCATCACACCAGGTTGGTGTATGTATTCAATCACTGTGCTTTCTCTGTGAGTGTCACGTACCTGAGAGACAGGGTTGTTGCTCTTCGTGACTTCACGGTTGATGTTTCGAGTTGTGGGGCCTGGGCACTGATGTACGTCTCCAGATAGCAACAGGTAGAGTGTGATGATGATACGGCAGTTACTTTGACGTTTGTCTCGGACTTCATTATTTCGCTTAAGGTTTTGTTGTTGATGTTGGCCCGCGGTGAGAACAAATGTTTGCATCAGAGCGTGTTTCCCGTACCCAAAGTGCTTCAATTTGTCTGTGTGCACTGCTAAGATGCAGGGCCCATTATTCGGATTTAAGAATGGACCCGTGTTTAAAAAGTTTAAAATGAAGGCATATGTTAAAAATGCAAGGAGAGCTCCTGTTACACCTGACCTGCCTGCCACCGCCATCTTGAAAAAAAGCGGTGGTCTAGATGAGTACATCATCTCAAACGGACTTGACTGGTCTCGTTGTGTGGGTGTGTGCTCAGATGGGGCAGTGGGGCTATGACAGGCAAAGAAAGCGGAGTGACAGCTTTGATCAGACAGAAGGCCCCAAATGTAGTGGCAACACACTGCATGCTCCATCGTGAGGCACTTGAACACATCATTTAAAAAGGGTTAGACAAAAAAATTGCAACCGGGGGTCCCCGCCAGAGGATAATGCTATATGGGGGTCCTTGGCATGGCAAAGTTTGGGAACCCCTGTTGTAGGGCCATACCTATATAAAACATGTCTGTGAAGTTTTTTTTCAAAATACAAAACCGATCCTGCATTTTAGCCATGCCTCATTTCGCTCTATTCCAGCCCTGTCTTCACAAGGGCTGACCACGCCCCCCTGCAAAGGAGGGGGGCGGGGCACGAGCGTCACGTTACCATGGTGTTGCCATTCTGTTGCCAAGCTGTTACCATGCTGTTACCATGCTGTTGCCATGCTGTTGCCATGCCACGCAACCTCTCATTCCCCTGATAGGTGGAGAGTTGGCCATATAGGCGGAGCTCCTCGTTCCTGATGTCAGAGATATTTCAAATCTGGATCAGATCGGTTGCAGCCCCGTTTTTAGAGATTTGGGTACGGAGGAAAAGAGAGAGGGTTGTGTTTTCTGACACTTGGTGAGTTCCCTGGAACACCGGAGACACATATTCATGTATAAACACGTACAAAAGTGCATTTTGCATGATAGGTCCCCTTTAAATGTATGTGTGGTCAACAGACGTGTTTCGGGGGTGAGGTTTTGCATACGTTTCTGTATGTCCCATTGTCTTGTAGGGTGTGATGGTTTTGCACACAGTATCAGCTGGCCTCCCAGAATGCTGTTGTAATGTAAATCTGCTTTGATGTCCTCCTATAAAGAGAGCCTGTTTCACTCTGAACAGGACGTGCAGGATCTTTAGTGCTTTTAAGGCGAGACACGGCAGGCAAAAACATTGTTTTTCAAGTACTGGTCAATTTTTAGATTTTGTGCTATTTTGATTCTATAACATGTTTTCTTTCAGGCTTTTGGAAGGAAAACGTACAAAATACACATTTAAGTGTTTATTTTACTATAGTTTGTCTATTTGCGTCTGTAGATTTCTCCTAAATTCACCAAAAATTAGCATTCTAACGTAACATAAAGTACCGTGACCGCTGTGTGCACCATGTCAACAGAGATATCGTTGGAAAGCTGTGTCTCTCCTGCACAATGTCATCGGATCCAAATATGGTCATTTCCTTTGTATCAGCAACCAATCGTGAAAGCACAAAGGGGTCTTAAACCAAGAAACGAAATCTCATTGGCTGGTGTCAATTTCTGACAACGTGATTCGTTCAGATACGTCACGTGGTGTGCTAAAACACTTCCTGGTTAGCTTTCCACTAGAAATTGAAATCTCAAAATGGCAAAAGAACGGCGAAAAAAACGTTCACAGAGAAGACGACAACAATTGTCACTTGCACGAAGCAAGGTTATACAAAAAACAAATGACCCCGAACATGAAATACCTTCACGGAGTGCGTCGAGGCGCAAGCTGTCATCCAAAGAACAGGAGGGTTTAGCTAGCGCCTCACTGCAATCTATAAAGGTCGTTTTCTCAAAATGAGTTTTTTCTCCTACTCTGAGTTCGAAATTTCAACTTCAGTAGCACGTAGAGACACCAAACCTTCCAGTTATATTCCTATCAATATTATGAAGGCTTTTACAGAAGGGTTTGTTCATATGTCATTCATAGCCTGAATTATACAACATTGTATACCTAAAAACATGGCGAAAATTGATATTTTAGGGCTGTTGACAGTATTTTCTGATTTATGGAGTGATAAAAAGAGATATCCAATATCCCTTCTGTAAAAGCCTTAGATTCTAATATGACTACAAAATGAAACAATAATTTTGAACCTGGCTTTATCCAAAGTTCAGATTTCGATTCCTGAAATGTGTTAAAATATGTGCATATTTAATGAGATAATGGATAATTTGCATATTTAAACATGCTATTTAAGAAAACTTGTAATACAAAAAACAATTGCCTTATTGTAAGTAATTAACTGGAGAAATGTCTAGCTGATACTTTTAAGTTAAAGAAATTACCCTATTCACCTGGGGTGTCTCGCCTTAATACAAATATTGTGTTGCTGTACGTTTGTTACCTAACTGGTTATTCTCTCTAGACCACAGCTGATTTTAAAGCTGCTACGACCGTTGTTTGAATAATACAATACAATAACACTTTCTATGAATATAAAGCAAATGAGAAAGTGTTGTAGCCTTCAAAATAACAGATCAATTACAAAATAAATGAAATGATTGCATTTCCTCAACGTTATCACACTTCTTATGATCACTGTACGGACGCAGAACCATGCGTGGATAGTCACTAAGAAAGACAAGACGGTGTTTCTGTGAATCTAAAGTCAGATTAACGACTAAATGTTTCAGAGAACAGGAAGTAAAATCAGAAATCACTTTGTGGTTTTCCCCGAATAGGCGTTGCAGATTTTGTAACGTTCTGTAAAGTTCAAGTATCATCGATATCCTGTGAGGAACGCTTGGGAAAAATGAAGATTTAGTCACGAGAGATGTTGAAATAAACTCATATCCCCTTTCACACAGAAGAAGGGATTTCGAAAGAGGAATTCAGATTTAAATAATGCTACATCTGTTAAGAAATAAGAAAGAAAGCGCCTTCAGTGACGGTGATGTTTCATGAAGAGATACCGCAGGTTTTCCACGGACTGGAAAGCCCCTGATGTGCAATAACACCGTCTGATCATATACAACTTTACACAATATGATACAGGATAGAAGTGGAACAGCTGTGCAGTTTCAACAGAGGAAGCGTTTTATATTTGATTTTATTATTATTTATACTCACAGCGATCAGGCAGCCTTTGCTCTCCTTGTGAGAACCATAGGCTCCCAGCACAGCGATCACCATGGTTACGGATCCAAACAGATACAGCACGATCAGGCCAGTGTCCCGACCCTCGACCTGAAGACAGAGAGGACTCTTTAAAGTAGAGACACTACACACTGATATACACCTGAACATCAGCAGGAGAGGACTCTTTAAAGTAGAGACTACATACTGATATACACCTGAACATCAGCAGGAGAGGACTCTTTAAAGTAGAGACACTACATACTGATATACACCTGAACATCAGCAGGAGAGGACTCTTTAAAGTAGACACTACATACTGATATACACCTGAACATCAGCAGGAGAGGACTCTTTAAAGTAGAGACACTACATACTGATATACACCTGAACATCAGCAGGAGAGGACTCTTTAAAGTAGAGACACTACACACTGATATACACCTGAACATCAGCAGGAGAGGACTCTTTAAAGTAGAGACACTACATACTGATATACACCTGAACATCAGCAGGAGAGGACTCTTTAAAGTAGAGACACTACATACTGATATACACCTGAACATCAGCAGGAGAGGACTCTTTAAAGTAGAGACACTACATACTGATATACACCTGAACATCAGCAGGAGAGGACTCTTTAAAGTAGAGACACTACATACTGATATACACCTGAACATCAGCAGGAGAGGACTCTTTAAAGTAGAGACACTACATACTGATATACACCTGAACATCAGCAGGAGAGGACTCTTTAAAGTAGAGACACTACATACTGATATACACCTGAACATCAGCAGGAGAGGACTCTTTAAAGTAGAGACACTACATACTGATATACACCTGAACATCAGCAGGAGAGGACTCTTTAAAGTAGAGACACTACATACTGATATACACCTGAACATCAGCAGGAGAGGACTCTTTAAAGTAGAGACACTACATACTGATATACACCTGAACATCAGCAGGAGAGGACTCTTTAAAGTAGAGACACTACATACTGATCTACACCTGAACATCAGCAGGAGAGGACTCTTTAAAGTAGAGACACTACATACTGATATACACCTGAACATCAGCAGGAGAGGACTCTTTAAAGTAGAGACACTACATACTGATATACACCTGAACATCAGCAGGAGAGGACTCTTTAAAGTAGAGACACTACATACTGATATACACCTGAACATCAGCAGGAGAGGACTCTTTAAAGTAGAGACACTACATTCTGATATACACCTGAACACCAGCAGGAGAGGACTCTTTAAAGTAGAGACACTACATTCTGATATGCTTACGTTTCTTCCTCCATGGCTGGAGCTCAGTGTCTGCCCGAGGAATGCGAAGGCGATGATGAGACCGCCGATAATCTGAAACAAAACAAAGTATAATTTTAATTGTGGTTTTCTCTGATCCATTTCTTTGCATGTTGAGTTGTTTTTCTGTATGCTGTACAACGACATTATACCGTTATATAATCTCTTAAGGTAATAAAATGTCCAAATTGCCCTAATGAAATGTTATTTTAAAGTAATTCATTTTAAGTTCCCCTTATCTTATCAAGTCCTTGTAATTTTTAAGGTCATTTACTATCAGAGTTATTCCACCAGAGAGCATTTTTCAAGCCGTTTCAAAAGTCCTTGTTCGTATAACGTCATCAGATTTTTTAGAACAGCATGTTAATAATATCTGAGTCAACACCAGTAACTTTTTGTGGCATTAAAACCTTAAAAACCAGACAAAACTTAAATACAAATATTTTATAGTACAGAGAGTCCAAGTCATGTTTAAGGTCATTCAGCAGTGTTAGTCCTTTAAATATAATTTCTACCGGTTTTATCTGATTATTTAAAAAACAGTTCATGTCTAATACCTGAAACACAAATCCAGAGTTATTAAGAGTCTAATCTTCACCGTGCAAAACAACGCCGCGACAGGAAAGCTGTTACTTCCTGTTTTTGTTATAAAACACACTGTTCTCATTGTGGCTAATATTGAAATGAGCAGAAAACCACAACATGACTTCCTGACATGGTTCCAAAAAACACACAAACCAACATGTTGATCTGTAAACTATTATATTTCATTGTTGTTTTGCCGACTGACTGGAAACCAGGTGGAGCCAAACAAAACAGACACATAACATACAGAGAGAGGACTCTTTAAAGTAGAGACACGATATACACCTGAACATCAGCAGGAGATGACTCTTTAAAGTAGAGACACTACATACTGATATACACCTGAACATCAGCAGGAGAGGACTCTTTAAAGTAGAGACACTACATACTGATATACACCTGAACATCAGCAGGAGAGGACTCTTTAAAGTAGAGACACTACATACTGATATACACCTGAACATCAGCAGGAGAGAACTCTTTAAAGTAGAGACACTACATACTGATATACACCTGAACATCAGCAGGAGAGGACTCTTTAAAGTAGAGACACTACATACTGATATACACCTGAACATCAGCAGGAGAGGACTCTTTAAAGTAGAGACACTACATACTGATATACACCTGAACATCAGCAGGAGAGGACTCTTTAAAGTAGAGACACTACATACTGATATACACCTGAACATCAGCAGGAGAGGACTCTTTAAAGTAGAGACACTACATACTGATATACACCTGAACATCAGCAGGAGAGGACTCTTTAAAGTAGAGACACAACATACTGATATACAACTGAACATCAGCAGGAGAGGACTCTTTAAAGTAGAGACACTACATACTGATATACAACTGAACATCAGCAGGAGAGGACTCTTTAAAGTAGAGACACTACATACTGATATACACCTGAACATCAGCAGGAGAGGACTCTTTAAAGTAGAGACACTACATACTGATATACACCTGAACATCAGCAGGAGAGGACTCTTTAAAGTAGAGACACTACATACTGATATACAACTGAACATCAGCAGGAGAGGACTCTTTAAAGTAGAGACACTACATACTGATATACACCTGAACATCAGCAGGAGAGGACTCTTTAAAGTAGACACTACATACTGATATACACCTGAACATCAGCAGGAGAGGACTCTTTAAAGTAGAGACACTACATACTGATATACACCTGAACATCAGCAGGAGAGGACTCTTTAAAGTAGAGACACTACATACTGATATACACCTGAACATCAGCAGGAGAGGACTCTTTAAAGTAGAGACACTACATACTGATATACACCTGAACATCAGCAGGAGAGGACTCTTTAAAGTAGAGACACTACATACTGATATACACCTGAACATCAGCAGGAGAGGACTCTTTAAAGTAGAGACACTACATACTGATATACACCTGAACATCAACAGGAGAGGACTCTTTAAAGTAGAGACACTACATACTGATATACAACTGAACATCAGCAGGAGAGGACTCTTTAAAGTAGAGACACTACATACTGATATACACCTGAACATCAGCAGGAGAGGACTCTTTAAAGTAGAGACACTACATACTGATATACACCTGAACATCAGCAGGAGAGGACTCTTTAAAGTAGAGACACTACATACTGATATACAACTGAACATCAGCAGGAGAGGACTCTTTAAAGTAGAGACACTACATACTGATATACACCTGAACATCAGCAGGAGAGGACTCTTTAAAGTAGACACTACATACTGATATACACCTGAACATCAGCAGGAGAGGACTCTTTAAAGTAGAGACACTACATACTGATATACACCTGAACATCAGCAGGAGAGGACTCTTTAAAGTAGAGACACTACATACTGATATACACCTGAACATCAGCAGGAGAGGACTCTTTAAAGTAGAGACACTACATACTGATATACACCTGAACATCAGCAGGAGAGGACTCTTTAAAGTAGAGACACTACATACTGATATACACCTGAACATCAGCAGGAGAGGACTCTTTAAAGTAGAGACACTACATACTGATATACACCTGAACATCAGCAGGAGAGGACTCTTTAAAGTAGAGACACTACATACTGATATACACCTGAACATCAGCAGGAGAGGACTCTTTAAAGTAGAGACACTACATACTGATATACACCTGAACATCAGCAGGAGAGGACTCTTTAAAGTAGAGACACTACATACTGATATACACCTGGACATCAGCAGGAGAGGAATACATCCGTTTTATTTAACCCTTTAAGACACTTTCATAACAAATAAAATCTATTATTTTATAGTTTAAACTTTTACTTCGGTACTTGTTTACCTAACAACAGACAGAACATGTATTTAATTGCCAAACAATTATTAAAATTACACACTAAAGCAAGTAAAGGTTGGCTTTTACTGGTTAAACACAGATACACCTTTAAAAAACACAACATGGTTCATCGCTTTGAGTAACTTATTTTATATAAAAACACATAATGACCAAGAAACAGTGATTTTAAATTTCATAATAAAATATTTATGCTTTTTTGTTGTTATTTCTAAGTCACCAAACAGACTCTGCTATTTATCCAGGAGGTTATTGATCACATTATAAATACACACAAACAAATAGCTTTAAATAATCTAAAATGTATTAAAGCCGAACCTTTTGAGAGCTAGTAATGTATTCTATTTAATTGTTTTTTTAAGTTGTATGTCAAATGGAGGAGGAATAAATGCACTTTATTACAAAATATATTGAAATGTTAATGGGGTTTGGCACTCGTGTAAAAAGTAAACTTATAAGAGTCAAAAGTCAACGAACGGAAATAGGATTTTACCCATGATTGTTACAGAATGAAATACAATAAATTAGTTCAATAAAACACACATTATTAGCCGGTTTAAGAGTTAAAATGACGTTTTAAACCGAAACTACGCAGTTTTTATTCCAGAGATCCGGCCACTTTTTTGAGGTTATTACTCTAACTTACCGCAAAGAAGATGTTGAAGATGGTCAGAAGCCGTTTGACGCAAATGTTGACATGAGCCATGTTCGATGGCTATTACAATGAAACAAAAATACTGTCTATTTGTTTTTAAAAGCGTAAAAATACAACGACACCGGCGACGCACAGTGAGGAGGGATCTGGGGTGAAGCGGTTTTTAACGAAAACAAATAAGGGGCGGAGGCTTACTGTAAGGAGGAGGAGGCGTGGTTAGGATTTCCGAGAAACGAAAAGTAGGGCAAATTTGGGAGGAGCGGAGCATTTGTACTATTTAAAATAAACGTATTATTTGTACAATAATCATGATGTTACGGAGCCCCTAAAGGGACATGGGAAGAAAGAAAAAAAAACAGAGAGAGAAAAAAAAAAGTCAGGATAAAAAAAGTAATCCATTCTCCTTGCATTTTGTGAACATCCACCTATACTCATGAAGTTGGCCAGATGTTTGTAATTGTTCAGAGATGAAAGTAATTACTGTCTCAAAACTGGAGTATTTCTTGCGCCGGGACAGACGACAAGACTTCAAAATCCGTTTTAAATGCCGTTCGGAAAGAATGTAACGGTGACGACGGGCAAGCAGGAACGTAATGTCCTTATAAGGAAGTCCGAGATTAAAATATACCCGAATTAAACTTTCCACTGTCATTTCAAAACGTATACATACAAGTCTGCATTGAAATGTTGGTCTACTGTGTGCTGCACTTCCTCCTTGGCGCACTGGTTAGGAAGTGGATTCAAAAATAAAGTCAGGATAACGGATTAGTTTCGCGTGCGCACGAGAAAGGAACCCGTTTTCCTGACTTTATTTTTTTTCTCATATATTTTTTGTATGTCCCTTAAACCGTTATCCTGACTTTTTTTTAAGATACTTTCTCGTGCGCACGAGATACAAACCCGTTATCCTGACTTTTTTTTTTCTCTCTCTGTTTTTTTTTTTTTCTTCCCATGTCCCTTTAGGGGCTCCGTATGATGTTGATTATAAAGTGAACAATTATTTATATTATTAATATTAGAAAATGTAATCATGTAATTCCACATCATATAATACAATTAATTAAGAAATTAAAACTACCAGCTGCAACATCGAAGTGATGAAGGCATTCATACAGCAATAATTATAACAATTAAATACATTTATTGACTTTATTATTTGTTTTAATGTAATTTACTTTTGTCTGCAATTATATTATACTCCACTACATACATATACCGTTTCTAGTAGAACATGTACAACAATATACACACCACAAGTAAACATTATAGCAATCTCTAACAAAAGACAACACATACATAATTAATTAAAATTGCCAAAGTCTCTTATAATAATTTAAATGTATCAATAACGTTTTTTTCCTTTTCATAATTGATTTGCATTGCAGGGTTAATACGTTGTCATTAAAAAACAACAACCACAAAGCAGCAGTAAGGGTTGTGTCCTTACACAGTCATATTTATCATTTACACATCTTCTAAAAAGTATTAAACAGCCACTCTCCTCCTCCACTGCAAAGGGGAGATGGAGAGTTTCTCTTTCCTGGAGAGTTTCTCTTTCCTGGAAAAATCCCTTCTTGTGAAACATGTGTGTTTGCGTGCGTGCGTGTATGTGGGCGGAGATATGTTCGGACCATATACAGTCTCTGGTTCGGATATGCTTCCACTTGAACACAGTTTACAGGAAATGACTCAGAATACAGGGAAATACTCTCATACCTCATTATCCAAGTCATTGAAGAAGATTGAAGATTCAACATATTGTCGTTACGTAGAACAGGAACTATGTAACGAAACGGTTTCTCTGCATTTGACCCATCCTAGTGTTAGGAGCAGTGGGCTGCCATTATGTACGGCGCCCGGGGAGCAGTGTATGGGAACGGCGCCTTGCTCAGGGACACCTCGGTAGCACTTGGTCTTTCCGGGACTTGAACTGGTGACCTTCCAGTTGCCAAGCCAAGCCCCTATATGGACTTCACCACCACCTTCCTTATGGAGGATAAGAATTCAAAAAACGCTGTTTTGAAGATATATATAGAACTATAATGGAAACATACTCAAAGTAAGAACAACAGTAACATCACATTAACACTTAAAACTTGACCCACTCTACCGCATGCTGCGCTGCGTTATATATCAAATGCACCCATAGGACTCATCATTGCACACTGTACAGCCTAACTGGTCCTTGCTTACTATGTGTAGGATGCAGCATTGCTTTTTATTAAAGTATAAAGCCATTTTAGGAAAGCTTCCACTCTACATATGTGCCAGATTTGTTCCAGTTTGTGACTCTCACAGCCTCAGATCCAGAGCCTGGATACGGGTCCAGGTTCCTGCCGTGCGGACTGAGGCTTGGAAAAGGAGTCTCTTTCATTACGGTCCTTGGTCTTGGAATGGCCTTCAATCACGCCTCAAACTGAGGGCACTTGTCTCAATAGCCTGTTTTAAATTAAAGTTGTCTGAGGTCCTTACCACCAGCTGCTCTTGCAGTAATAAGTAGTGCACCTTTCTTACTGTCCTAATGTGCTCAATGTAGGGACTGCTTTTCGTATGTTTGTGTAATGTGTAACGTTGCTGCCTTCTTGACCAAGTCAGCATTGAAAATTAGATTTTATTTCAATGCTTTTTTATCTGATTAAATAAAGGTTAAAAAAAAGCACAAGTACTCAGAGTGCAGAATTGTATATATCATATTGTTAATGCATTGTATTAATATGTCTATCGGTGTAAAGGGGCCCTTTCTGCTCATTTTCAGGTTGATTACAACTTTAAAGGCTTCTTTACAAAACATACAAGCTGCTTTATAGAAATCCTGATAAATGCACTGTATTACCAGCAGAGGTCACTCCTGTTCTTTCTGTTGCAGTCTTCTTCACTTTACCTCTCTACACATTTTGTATTTTCTTTTTCCTGCTCCAAAACTCACCATGAAGAAGATGTTTTTCCATTTGACTTACATTGGGAACAGGCCCGGTTCCAGAACAAAATGACTCAGGGTGCATCTGAGATTAGAGAGGGTGCAGTGGTAAAGTGCTATTTTTATAAGTGGGGAGTGGATCTAACACCCTCTAGGGGGGTCCTCACCTCCTCTAGGAGGGTCCTCACCTCCTCTAGGGGGGTCCTCACCTCCTCTAGGAGGGTCCTCACCTCCTCTAGGGGGGTCTGGGGGCATGCTCCCCTGGGAAGAATTTTTTTAAAATATTGAAGTTAAAAGCATCAATCTGGTGCACTTTGAGAGCAACATGAAGAGATCTATGGATCTATGTGCTCTTTGCTTGATTCATGCCTTCCCAGTCCCTTATCACGTAGCCTATAAGAGCATGGCGCCAGTTGTTGTAGCCAGTTGTGATGAAGGCATCTGACGTACTTGAACCGAAATGTCTACATGCATAGCAGAAGATGGCATCTTTTTTACATGAATATTCCAGCCAATCTCTGTTTTGAAACCATGAGCTGCAAAATGAGCGCCCACTGTACAGGCGAGTTGGGTACTTTTTTAAATATACCTGGGCAGGCTCTGTTTTCCAGAGGTCCTCTGGCACTTGCGGGCCGCTGAGGGGTGGCGGTGTTTGGGGCAACGAAGACGGCTGCGGCTGCTCCGCCTCCGTGGGCGAGGCGGGCAAAGCCGGCGAGTCGGGCGTTATTGTCCACAGTGGCCGCGGGTAATGTAATGTCCCCATGATCTGAACTGTTATTACCTGCAATAGATGCAGTGTTACTGCTGGCGATAAGGGCTGGTTGTTTTAACCATTTTCTGATGTCCATCATCACTGACTGCTGTGTAAGCACCTTGCAGATGACGAACGCGCAGCGGCACAGGTCACGCGCACCTGACATAATAATAACGTTACTTACCGTTTTAAATTGACCAAATAAATGCAGCAGACAATGTTATTTAACCACAATTACAATTTACCGATTGTCGAACCTCAGATTGAGGAGGAACAATGCGGATTCCGTCCTGGTCGTGGAACGACGGATCAGCTTTTTACTCTCGCAAGGATCCTGGAGGGGGCCTGGGAGTACGCTTATCCGGTCTACATGTGTTTTGTGGACTTGGAGAAGGCATATGACCGAGTTCCCAGGGAGTTACTGTGGGAGGTGCTGCGGGAGTATGGGGTGAGGGGGTCTCTGCTCAGGGCCATCCAATCTCTGTACTCCCAAAGCGAGAGCTGTGTCCCGGTCCTCGGCAGTAAGTCGGACCCATTTCCGGTGAGGGTTGGCCTCCGCCAGTGCTGCGCTTTGTCACCAATCCTGTTTGTAATATACATGGATCGGATTTCGAGGCGTAGTCATGGGGGAGGGGTCTGCAGTTCGGTGGACTAAGGATTGCACCACTGCTTTTTGCAGATGATGTGGTTCTGATGGCTTCATCGGTCTGCGACCTTCAGCACTCACTGGATCGGTTCGCAACCGAGTGTGAAGCGGCTGGGATGAGGATCAGCACCTCCAAATCTGAGGCCATGGTTCTCAGCAGGAAACCGATGGACTGTCCACTCCAAGTAGGGAATGAGTCCTTACCCCAAGTGAAGGAGTTCAAGTATCTCGGGGTCTTGTTCTCGAGTGAGGGAACAATGGAGCGTGAGATGGGCCGGAGAATCGGAGCAGCGGGAGCGGTACTGCAGTCCCTTTACCGCACCGTTGTGACGAAAAGGGAGCTGAGCCAGAAGGCAAAGCTCTCTGTCTGCCGGGCCATTTTCTTCCTACCCTCACCTATGGTCATGAAGGATGGGTCATGACCGAAAGAACGAGATCGCAGATACAAGCGGCCGAGATGGGTTTTCTCCGCAGGGTGGCTGGTGTCTCCCTTAGGGATGAGGTGAGAAGTTCAGTCATCAGGGAGGGACTCGGAGTTGAGCCGCTCCTCCTTCGCGTCGAAAGGAGCCAGTTGAGGTGGTTCGGGCACCTAGTTAGGATGCCACCTGGGGCTGGGCGCCTCCCTAGGGAGGTGTTCCAGGCACGTCCAGCTGGGAAGAGACCAAGGGGTAGACCTAGGACCAGGTGGAGGGATTATATCTCTTCGCTGGCCTGGGAGCGCCTTGGGATCCCCCAGTCAGAGCTGGTTGATGTCGCCAGGGAAAAGGAAGTTTGGGGCTCTCTGCTGGAACTGCTACCCCCGCGACCCGACCACGGATAAGCGGAAGAAGATGGATGGATGGAATTACAATTTATTTTATTTCAACTAAATTCTTCTTCTTATTATTATTACTACTATTATTATCATTATATATGTAATATTTTTTTTTTCACTTTGCATTTTTTTTTTTTTACTTTTCATTTTTCAAATGAGGGTGCATAACGACTCAACTGAGGGTGCAATGCACCCTCATGCACCCCCGTAGAACCGGGCCTGATTGGGAAGGAGACGTCTGTAAACCATAGGATAATCTTTTTTTAGCTAAACAGCACAAACTCTTTTATAGCCCTTATTTTAATCATTAGGGTGTTAAAGTTGTAAAATGCACTAAAAGCTGAATCCAGAGTTTAGAATTTCTATCTCCATTCAACTGACCGACAGAGCAGGAGATAGGAGGCGGGGCTTAAGGGGGAACTTAACTGCGCATGCGTTGTGGGCCCATGCACGGGTACGTACTTTTGCATTAGCTAATTAATGCTACTTCGAAGTGCAGCTACCTGAAGCTACTAAATTGGGATAGTATATTCTAGCCAGAGACGGACGTTAATTCGGATATTTTTATCCCACTCTAAACTTTGACTTGACAGAAAAATGAGGTAACGGTTATTAGCATGCTAATGAAACATGCCACATTAGCATAGTAGCTAAATTAGCATAATAACCATAACGAGAAATAGTTTTCTATAATAATGTATCGTTCTATAACTAATTGATAAGCTAATACATTTAAGGCATCCTTTATTTGCTTTAATTTAAATGTATTTGCCGTTTTTTATTATTATTTTTACTATTAATTTGAGATTTTAGACAGTTTTTACTTAAAATTTCAAATATTAGTTAGTATTTTTATAATTTATATGTATTTTTTAAGTATTTATTTTCCTTTTGCGTTTGATTTTATTGTAATATTTGTTTTACAGTATTATGTGCTATCTTAGTTGCTAAAGGGGATCTACATACATACATACAATAAAACAAATAAAATCAGCAGTTCTAGATCAAAGTATTTGACTGACATATTAAAAAATAATAATACACGAAAATAAAGTAAAAATAAACATTTTTTTACATATTATATATTTGTATTCATCTTCTTCCTCCTCCCCTCCCTTTTCTCCTCCCCTCCCTCTCTCTCTCTCCATCTCCCCCAGCCTCCACCTGCTCCTCCTCACACCCCTTCCCTCTCTGAACATCACATGTTAACAAAAAAAACCCTCTCTTTCTCCCGGAGCTCCGCGGCTGATCGGCGGCTCTTCCTGCTCTCGTCAGGCCGCTGAAGGGCACCTCAGGGCGGGGAAGGAGCGTCACAGGGGTCGGTGTTTGTGGAGCGGATCTCCGGAGCTGCAGCCATACATGCACGGACATACACACCTCCTTGATGTTGATGCGTACTAACAGCACAGAGAGAAGAAGCTGCAGGAGCAGATTTATTTCAGTGTGAGCTGCAGAAAGGACGGGAGCATGAACCACAGAAGAGGAAGAGGAGGAAGAGGAGGATTCTTCACCATGTTTCTGTTCTTGGGTCTCATATGGACACAGCTGCTGATCACAGGTAAGCCCCTGTTGTCTGCATGCTGCTTAGATTAGACATACTAGTAGAAATGGGGCTCATATGGGTGGCTGTTCTTTATGCTCCTTTCTGTCGTCATAATGAGCCAGAAATGCTTATATCTTTATATGTGAGCATTTCTTTGTGTTGCTCAGATAAAATGACCTCTATAATTTGAGATGGAAATAAAACCAGATATATTATGTTACCTGTTAATCTAATGTAATCCTATAATGTTGGCTGGTGGCCTGAAATCAGTCACAACAGAAGCATATGACAGGAATATAATAACTGGTGTATCAGTTAGGGCTGCTCGATTATGGTTAAAATCATAATCTCGATTATTTGGGTCAATAATTGTAATTGCGATTATTAAATTATTTTTTTGAACAGTATGTTTTTAACAGTTGATTACCTGAACTTTAAGTTTTCAACTGAAAACCCCAAAAAAAAAAAAAAAAAAAATGTTTTATTTCGATTACGTTGTTTTAGTAATCGTTGCAAGCCATAATCGCGATTAAAATGCGATTAATTGAGAAGCCCTAGTATCAGTCATGTGATCGTTTGTCATTAAATGGGAAACAATGAAGGTTAGATTTTCACAAGTCTTCCACAGGAATTTATTTTGTGGAGTGATCAACGAGAAAAGATGCTGAAGAATATGCTTTTTGCTAACTATTGTCTACATATATGAAGCAAAGAAGACCCACAGTGATGATGAACAACACCTTCATTCATATTTAAAGTATTTTTAAGTAATCAATTAGTTAAACATAAAATTCTGGGTCAAAATGTCGGAGAAAAACGGTAAATAATAAGTTAATGTTAGTGTAGTATTATGTGGCGTATTACGAGTATTACACTGCTGTTGAGGGAGTTTAGTCAGGATGCACCTCCTAAAGTCCCGCCCATCTACTTCCGCCCCATGGGACCTTATTTAGGAAAAAGTATGTATTGAAGTCAATGGAGAGAGAAAGATTGTCTTTCGATCCCGTTTGAATTGTGCCACGAATTACACATATGATGAAAAAATAATTTCCATGTTAAAAAAGTCACAGTTTGTCGTAAAACTGTTGAAATATAAGACTATGAAAAATACGCAACTAGAAAGACTACAAATCCCAGAGTAAGTGATGTCATAACTGATTTATTCCCTCCACTAAATATAAGAGATAGCTCAAATAAATTAACTTTAACAAGATGCCTGTGTGCTTAGTACCAGGTTGTTATCATACCAGTAATTAGGGATGTCCCGATCACATTTTTTTGCTCCCGATCCGATTCCGATCATTTGATTTTGACAATCTGCCGATACCGATTTTTCCCGATCCGATCTTTATGCAATGCATTAAGAGAAAAAAAAGGTAACAGATAACGGCTGGTCATCCAACGCGATGAGTTCAGCTATCTTGGCTGTTATTTGTTTGGCCTTTTCACTGTTCTGGGGCAATTTCTCTTTCCTTTTAAAAGTCTCTGAAAGTGTCGGTTGTTTCAGTGCCGTTACCTGAGTGGCCACTGTGTACTCGTCCTGTTGTTGTTGGTGTTTGTTTCTCAGGTGGCGTATTAGATTGGTCGTGTTGAACGTAGCTCTGTTCTTTCCACCACGCGGAACCTCCGCCTTGCAAACATTGCATCTGGCTGTTACACTGCCCTCGCTTTCAATTTTATAATACTTCCAAACTCCTGACATTTTCTCTGTCCCGAGTCCCGAGTCACCAGCTGAACGTAGCCTCTCGTTAGCTTACTGCTAGACACTGCGCGCCCACTCTGTTGCCAGCTTTGAGAGAAATAAGCAACCAGGTCTGAAAACAAGCCCAAAAGAAGCAAAAACTAAGGCCTCAGGATGACTTTAAGACGTGAACATGGTCATTTTTGTTTTGTAACATTAAATAAAATTAAAAAAAATTATTAAAAAAAATAAATAAAAAAATCCCGATCCCCGATTTTTTTTCTCCCGATCCCGATCTTTTGAAAATCACGTGATCGGCTCCGATCCCCGATCACGTGATCGGATCGGGACATCTCTACCAGTAATCATACCTCTTGCTCGTTCTTTGCTTCCCGTCTGAGACCAGAGATCCGTCTGAGACCAGAGATCCGTCTGAGACCAGAGATGTAGTTCATTGAGCGTTTCACACAAACAAAGTGTTACTTCACATTTTTGACTTGCAAAATTATCTTTTAAATTGACAAACATCATGTGTGTAATTCGTGGCACAATTCAAACGGGATCAAAAGATAATCTTTCTCTCTCCATTGACTTCAATACATACTCTTTCTGAAATAAGGTCCCATGGAGGAAAGGGAGGGACTTCTCTCTATAAGCACATTTTAATTTATCATTCATAACATATCATCAGTTCACTCAAATCATGTACCTTCCCTGTCTGTGAAGGTTGTTACATAAACGCACAGGGTCTTTAATATCGTGTTTCCTGTGCGATTGCTAAATGTTGTAATGGAGGTTGGAATAATGCTAGCTTTACGCTCACTTTAACGTCCCCAGCAACAAATGACGTCTTCACATATTTTGCGAAAAAAGGGCGATTGGTCCACAAGTGATCTTTTAGAAATGAACTTGTCGGTGCTCCTGTTAGCACCTTTGTCTCCCACACCATCACAGTTGTTGTCAGTAGGTGCAAGAACACGGTATGATAACTGTAACACTAGGGTGTCAGTAACTTTACACATTATCTGGAGAGCGTTGATTCTTAACTCAGTTTTGTTCATTTGCGAGTTGAGACTTAACGACTATTAGGGCTCATAACTCGCGGAGACTTTCTCAAGTATTAATAAACGTTCCTTTATTGGGGTCCTATTATGCTTTTGGGGGTTTTCCCTTTGCTGTGAAGTAGTAGCCATTTTTATATATTTGAATAGTCTGCAATGCTCCACGAATCGCCTCCATTGGACTCATTTGTTTACTTCCAGAACACGGTGACATCCCTATTGAACACTCGCGCTCCTATTGGCTAGCGATCCAACACATTGTACGTGATAGGCTAAGGGGCGGGACATCTCTGAGTGGTTGACCAATCACAACAGAGCAGGCCAGCTAACCAATCAGAGCAAATTCATTTTATTTTTGTTTATTTTTTAACCAAAAAACAGAAGCTTATATCTGTATTAATGAAAGTAAACGTAACTGGAGCGTTATTCTGTTTTCTCTGAATTATAGCAAACAATAATTCAGTTTTAATCACATATTTTACTATTTTTTATTAACCTTAAAGCAACACTAGATGTAGTGTTTTTCGTGTGTGTGTGTGTGTTAAGGGGCATGTCTCCATACAGGTTGAGCCCTCTCTAACTCCCCCTCTGATTGGCTGTCTGCCCCCGGGGGTCGACTCCACTATCCAATCAGATCGCAGCTCAGCGCGGCGTCTATAGCAACCAGCATTCTATCGTTAGGGAGAAAAAGCCAGAGAGAAGTCTCTCCGTCTGTGAACACTAAGCCAATGCTTTCAGTCCTATTTTAAGTCATCTTTACATATTACATATTATAAGAACTGGTTCATTATTTATTTTCAGTCACAAGATCGTTCTGATTGGTGCAATTTGACTTTTTTTCAATTGATCAGAAAACCCAGAAATGACTTTATGTGAATGCTCTTTTTTCTTAACTAGCTCAGTAGGGATATTGCCATTTTTCTCAAGAAAGGCAAACGATTGGAATATTTTGTGCGTGTAAAATGCTGGGGTTTTTCCCCACAACCCAAGGTCACGTCTTCAAATGTCTCAATAACTCAACAAATATTCAATTTACGATCATGCAGTGCAACAAAAAGCTTCACATCTCCATGTTTCACACGTTGGAACCAGCAAATGTTGCTTAATTTCAATGCATGTCACCTTTTCCAACACAGTAAGCTCACACAAGAGACTCCGACTTGTCTTTTTGTTGAAAATCCTGCCTTTTGTGAGCCGTCAAACCCATGGTTGTATTTCTGTCCTCCTGTCTGCATGTTAGTCACTCAGCAGAGTTCTGGCTCTCAGAGACGTTGTGTTGTTGGCAGACAGAAGTCGAGGCGGCCCTGTCTCAGATTCTCCTCTCGCTTTATTTCCTGGCAAACAGACCGCCGACGCTGCAGACGCCTGGAACCCTCCAGAGAATGTAGTGGAAACCTTTTATCCAGACTAACAGGAGATCTGTGCCCGTGTGATTCATCTGGCTGTTGTATTTTTACCCTATTTAATACAGTAGGGATGCAAGCACCAATATCTCTTCCAACCTTGATAACAAATGTGATAATCTGAACACATTTGAAAAGGATAGAGCCAGGTGGATTTGGCCAAAAAATAACAGGCAACAGTCGTGGAAATATTACAGACTTCCTCGAAAACATACGACTATATGCATTTCTTTACTTTTAGTGGGGCTTCAACTCACTATTCTCATTATGATGTATTTTCTGGATGAAGGGATGGTTCAGTTGGTCGATAAAACGCCAGAAAACAGTGAAAAATGTCCAAGTTGATGTCTTGTTTTGTCAGATATTCACTTTAATATGATATTAAACAGAGAAAAAGCAGCAAATCTCCAGATTCTTTCGGTTAAAAGGGACATTTTCTGACATTTTACAGTGAAAAACGACTTAAACTCTCATTGATTAGCAAAATAATTCACATGTGATATCCTATAAACCAGTGGCGGCGCTAGGGGGTGGCTACTTGGGCTCAAGCCCCGGATGTTTTCTGAAAAGCCCCGGATGTTTCACTTAAAAAAAAAAAATATAAAATTCTATTATTTTTTAATTTTTTTAAAACGTCTCGGGAGTAATATGCAGTACCGGAGTCCACCAGAGAGGCATCCGCTGCGGGACATTAGCCTGTGTACTGCGTAGCCTGCCCTGAAGTAGAAGTGATCCTTCCTAGTGCCTGACGAGTTTTAAGCTAATAGCCTATACAGTTATGGATATTAGAAAGTTATTGTCATCGAAGCAGGCGCCACAAGCTGCAGCAGCAGCAGTATCAGCAGCTGACAACAATGTCATCACCAGCAGTGAATAAATGGATGATGTTTCAGGTTTGTGAATCTAATGGTGATATCTGCACTCTGGCTGACTGAGTAAGAAGTGAAAAAGAGTGATGTGACGTTAATGTTATAGCTAGTAAACATGGAGTAACCACACTAAGTATACCCTTATGTTAGTATGTATACAGAACATGACTAAAAATTATCCTAAGATGTAACGTTACCCCTTCATACCTCAGTCTACTTTTAAGACACTAAAATAACGTATTCCATTTTTTATTTTGTTTTCGCATGTGGAATTATACCGGCTCTCGTTTCAGTACACATAACAACGGAACTGACAGGCAACCCTCTGAATCAGACTCTGATTGGCTGTGACTGCATCCACTCAGAGTGTCCGATTCAGAAACGTGACTCTTACACATTTTTTACGTCACAAACAAAGATGGTGGATGAGAATAGATCTATAAAACGATAAGCAATGCGCCAGAATCAAGGTGAGACTATCCGCATCCTTTAAAACTCTACGCACATTCGTTTCACCTTAATAAGTAAACGACTATTTGAGTGAGTTAAGGCATTAGTTTGCTTCATTAAAGGGTGTTAATGAGTGTTCTCCAGTGCCTTTTGTCCGCTTTAAGGTATTATTAAGGTAGGGTTAATGTTGCTCTCAAAGTGCACCAGATTGATGCTTTCAACTTCAATATTTAAAAAAAAATCTTCCCGGGGGAGCATGCCCCCGGACCCCCCAAGAGGAGGCGACGACCCCCCTAAAGGATGTTCGGTCCACCCCCCACTTATAAAAAATAGCACTGTACCCCTGCACCCCCCCCCCCCCCCCCCCCCAACAACTCCTGGGCTAAGCCCCGGATCTCCTACAATCCTAAATCCGCCACTGCTATAAACCATCAGATGGGCTCTGTGCAGTGTCTGGAGGTTCTCTGTTTGTGTTTTCTTTAAATAGACGGATCCGGAAGCTGCCGGTGCTTCACTCTGTAGACTCTCTTTGACTGAATGAATTATGCAGCGTTCACATTCCTCACGGCTCGCTGAGTGCAGCGTCGGGGATTCCTCTCCGACTGTCTTCTTCTTCTTCTTCTTCTTCTTCTTCTTCTTCTGCTAAATGTGTTTTAAATAGCACGATAATGAAGAGTGAATCCTCTCCTCATTTCTTCGTCCTGTTCTCGGAGTCTTAAAAGTCCAAAATGAAGTTTAGATGAATCCTTCGTCAACATGTGGAGGTGAAGTCTTTGAAAATGCAACAACAAAACTATATACCCCAATATTTTAGGTGTTCAGTGTTAGCAGTGGATACCTTGATTATGGAAGGTCCAAGATTTACAAATGGATAAACTATTTAATCTCCTATCATTTAAAGGGGACTGTTAGTGTATTCTAGAACCCTGAAGGCCGGAGAGGCTGAAAAGAGGGAAGCTTATCAAAGTTAACAGCATTTAATTACACAAAAGATGCGGTGGTGAACAAAATGAAATGTGCGAGTGGAGGCGCTCTCCTCATCCGACCGGTCAGTCCAGGTCAGCAGGTAGAAGAGGTCAATTCTTGGCTTGCTCTTCCTCTTGTCATCTGAGGTCTTCTCCTATTGGCCGGCGTCGTCAGGGGGCGGGTCCAATGCAATTCCTGCCTTTTTCTGTTGTTAAATTATATCATTCTGGTGTCTGTGGTTATTTAAACATTCCCTGATAAACGTTATTCAGCGGTAATACATGAGTGCTAAACCCAGTGTGCTCGGTGCACAACATCACATGTCATTTCACCTTTGATTCACGGTTTGAAAATGCAGCATTTCGCCACATGCTAATGCTAACCGGAAGTGAAGTATTTAGTTAATAGTTAGTGAACTTCAGGTTTTTCTGAATAAAACTGATTTAAATTAAATAGTGTATTTAATTCAAATTACGCCATATCAACATTGATTTTAATTTCTAACAGGACCTATCATGCAAAATGCACTTTGTGATGTCTTTTATAAATCAACGTGTGTCCCCGGTGCGTCGGGGAACTCACGCAGCGTCAGAAAATAAAACCCTCTCTCTTTTCCTCCGTACTCAAATCTTTTAAAAACGGGTGTACAACGAGCGGATACAGATTCCATCTGAGGTGACGTCGGCGGACCCACAGAAAGTTGCTATCAGAAACAATGCCTGACGTGTTTTGGACGTCTTTGTTTACATTAGCAAGCCTCGCTAACACTCCGAGCTAACCTGTACTGGAGAGCACATGTGTTTAAAAAGCAGGAAATAAAAAAAGGAACTCACCTTGTGATAAACCCGCAAGAGAAAAAGCATTTGAGCTCCATACTGTTTCAGAGATAATCCTTGATGTGGTTTAGAACAGGATGGCGTTTTATCACAGCAGAATTTAACTTTATCTCTGGTAGAATTCTGATCAGGTATTAGCTCCGCCTCCTCTTATTTATTTATTTCAAGCTTAGGACCCAAAATCAAATATATCATGATAGGTCCACTTTAAACTACTACTAAAAAAATCTTTCTTTATTCGTGTGTCCAGGTTTCCACTTAATCTGTTGAAATACATCTTTAATTCTCTGAGTTAGATGTAACCTTGAATTTAGAATTGAGCCGTCCCTTAGAGATACTATCTCTTACGTATTAGTGATGGGAATCCCGGCTCTTTTTAGTGAGTCGGATCTTTCGGCTCTTCATGTTACCACGGTTTACCACGGAGCCTCCGTTTCGCCGCTGCGAGGCTCCGGCGCTCGTAGTTCACGCGCGTGCTCCACTAGCACCCCCCGCCAAGGCTCGCCGGCAGTACACTTTCCGTCACAGGAACACGCTTTGCTGGCGGCAAAAAGAATCCCACCGACTCCTTTGCCCTCCAACAGAGGGATGTCCTTGTCCTTTTTCCTTTTCGTCATTTCAAGCGATTTTTGGACGCCCTCGGCTCGAGTTCAGGGCGAGCTGAATAAGGCAAGATGCCCGCCTGGCGTAATATATACCTGCTGCTATATCGTCAGAACTGTTACAGGATGTGTATTTTGTACATTGTGTATTTTTGTAATCTTTAATATTGTTTGTATGCATGCTTCTTAGTTACATTAAGCTGTCTTTGGCTCTTCTGCTGGAACAAACAAATCGACAGCTATTGGGATTAATAAAGTGCATCTTATCTTATTGGATATGATCAGCTCACCAGCACTCGTCCTCCATCTTTGTTTCCCCTCACTCCTTCTTCTCTCGTCAGAATCGTCCTCTGGAGATCACGAGCTGCGTCTCTTCCCGTCTCGTCGCTCCAGTCTCCTCCATCAGGAAGTGGAAAACCTCCCAGAACCCAAACACCACCTTCACCTTCATCATCTTCATCATCACCTTCATCCTCAGCCTCCTGCCGGGTTTTTATCCAAAGCGATGCCGCCCGCTCTGCTGGACTCTCCGTTTCCTCCGGAGCACAAAGTGGTGACCGCACGACATCTGGTGACCGTGGTGAGTAACATAAGCTAAAGGGAAGTGGGGATACACATCATAATCATAACTCATATAACGCCTTTCAGGGGACCCAAGGTCGCTTTACAGAGAAACAACACATCCATCCAGATGCACCTTGGTGCGATTAGAAAGCATTTATTGTCATTTGCAGAAACATATACAACAATGTTTGTGGAGTGCAACCAGACCCGGCGGCAGACATACATCTCTGGGCGGGCATTTGATTTACCAGGGCGGGCCCACCACGACACTTACATTTCCCGGGAAATCTGAATTGTCAACGGGGGGGGGGGGGGGGGCTGTTAGATGCTCGCGATTTGTCAACAGGGGGAGGAGGGAGGCGCTCGTGAATTGTTGAACGAGAGGGGTTTTAGTTTGCCATAAGGCTGTTGACGGTCTTATGTATCCATTGGTTGGTTTTGTGGCACATTTGTAACGCTGTGCCAACTTGGGCAAGCACGCAGGCAAACTTAAGCGCACACAGGGTGGAGAGGTGGAGTGAGGTTGAGCGATGGAGAGAAAGGGAGAGAGAGAGAGATTGAGCGAGGCAGAGAGCCTGTGCAGCGGTCTGCTTGCGCACAGAGCAGGAGTTTGTGAGAGAGCCGGCTTGAGAGTACATTTCTCTTCAAAATATAATTGATTGCCAGCTGACTTGCTTGCTCGTTGGTAACAGGCCTAACTGGTTTCTTCTAATGTGCCTGCCTGCATCTGGCGCTGAGTTGCCAGATTCCTTTCGTGAACCTCTAGCAAGAGTAAACTAACAGACAGGCTGCTGTGCCGCATCTCACTCAAAAACCCACACGACTCAACCCAGCGAAAAACCAGTCTTGCGCGCAGCCTTTCATTCAGAATTTGCTAGCAAAGTAAAAAAATGATATTAAACTAATACAAAAATAAATATTAGGACAAAGCCCTACAAATAACAACAATAAACATAATAATAAAACAATAAAAATGTGGTATTCAGCCCTGATTAAAACAGCGGGCCCAAATCCTGGATGGGCGTGCCCGGCCCCATGGGGCCCGCCCATGATGCCGGGTCTGAGTGCAACCCTGTCAAAGTGCACAGTAACAAAAACAGACAAACAATAAAAACACACCAGTATGACAGACAACGTAGACAATCAAACGGGGGGATACATAGTTAACCTGTTAAGCTTAACGTGTGTGACGGGAAGAAACTCAGCTAACTGCAAAACACAAGTCTCACAAGAAGCGTCTAAATGAGCCCTGAGCGAAAAAATGCTAACGCACTTAGCACAGAACTCAAGGTAAAAACACCCTTATTACTTATCGTAACTACACATACGTAAGACATCGATTAGCAAGCTGAGATTCCACAGATTCCAGAAATATCAGTATCACCACTGAGCGATCAGAACTCGCGACAGGGAAAGCAAATACAGACATCACACGACGTAGCTTTAGGTAGCACGGAGATATGCTCACCTTAGCTGTTATTCTGATCAAAACTCGTGTTCAATGGCATTAAAACGATAAAAACGTGGCTGAATGTTAATCCTTAGCTTAATCCAATGTTTCTGTCACTTTGAAAACATTACTGATAATCCATAATTCAATTTTTATGTCAAAAACAGAGTTTTCATATTAGCTGCTAATGATAGCTTCCAGAGTGTATGACAGCTTCCTGTTTTGGGTATTCTGGCTACGCGTCACTCTCACTCCTTATTTGGTAACGTGTGTGTGTGTGTGTGTATGTGTGTGTGTGTGTGTGTGTGGAACTTCCCCTCGATTCCATTGGCTCTGACGGTTAGAAAGAGGTCTCAATCATCAAAATCGATTAAGGGGGGCCAGAGATAGGTCAAACACACCCAAATGACCCCAGAAGTGTTTTTTTGGTGCTAAATCTCTCTAAAAAGGTCAAATATCACTTGTTTTGCATCAATCTTGATACAGGGTACTTATTATATGTTATAGTTTGGATTCCTAAAGCTTTTAGTCTACCATCCCATCATTCAAGGGTGGTTTTCACTATAAGTAATGTTTTGGACGGACACTATAATTTACATTTTTTTACTATGTTCAATCTGAATTTACTTTAAAATAAATACATCTACATTGATTCTGACTCTTCTACATCCAACTCACAGATGTAACCTTGCTTTGAGAAAAAAGATTATTAATGTAACCCTGTTAGAACGGAAGATATGGTCCTTTGTTCTGGGAATGTCATTTTCGAGCCTGAGACCTGGAAAACAGGCTCGGGGCTGAACAGGTTAAGAGCACTGGATTAAGAAGCCGTGAAGTACATTTAAAAAGTTGAACATTTCCCAGGGAGATTCTGAAGCAGAGTTTTTAATTGGATGATGACAAATATCTACCAAAATTAACCGTATTCTTGCTAGTTTCTGAAGACAAGCACCCTTAGCTATGATGGATTATTCGCAGTTGCAGGTGTTTTTAGGTTAGCTCTAGCTTCTGTACTGGTCCAGACGTTTCTTCGTGTGTTTCGGCACATTTGTGTTTTTGTATCTGCATAATTTCTCCTAATGGGAATGTTTTTGGGGTCTTTGTAGTGCGTTTACCCCCGGCATCCACCGTACCTCAGCTTGTCTCGGCTGCAGACGTGTTTTTTCTATAAAGCTTCCCTGATACGAAGCTCTAATAAAACACAATAACATCACGAGATTTATCAGACGGTAAGTGAGTGATGGACGAGGAGCTGCAGACTCTCTGGAGAGATGCTGCTGCACTCTCTGTTGCCATGGAAACACTTATCATGAGTGTGTGTGTCTCTGTGTGTGTGTGTGTGTGTGTGAGACCCACTTACCTACACAATGGGCGGTTGCATAACAGTAGATAACCAGCAGCGACCTTCAGAGTGACATTGAGACACAGACAGGTGTTCTGCCTTTTTATAACAGAAACCAGAGCCCAGTCTGTTGTGATTGGTCAACCTGCTTAGAGATGTCCCGCCCCCTTTAGCCTATTACGTACAATGTGTTGGAGCGCTAGCCAATAGGAGCGCCAGTGTTCCGTAGTGATGTCACCGTGTTCCGGAACTCTTGTGTGATAGCTGTCATTAGTGCACAGTGTCCGTTATAAGTAGGAGGAGTTATTTATAGGAGATTTGAATATTTCATTTGAATATCCGCACGTCTCAGCCATGGATGTTTAATAAGAACTGGGTACAGCGTGGGAGGCGGGGTCTCGTTCCTTCCTATGAGAGCTGCTCATTGGCTCATGAGGATAAAATGGCCAGACTTTTGAGAGAGCGAAACGTCACAGATTACCCAGCATGCCTAGCTGTCAGAGCAGAAGAACCCGTATGTGCGCTCACAGAGCATGCGCTCCTTAAGCCCCGCCCCCCGAGCTCCCACTCTCGGCTCACTAGAATGAATGGAGAGAGAAAATAAATCTAGATTCGGCTTTTAGTGCATTTTACAACTTTAAGGACCGAATGTTTCTAATAAGGGCGATAACATAGTTCATACTGGGTAGTTTATTTAGTTACAAACAAAGTATCCGCTAATTTACAGACGTCTCTTTCCATGTTAGTCAATGGGGAAAAGTTGTTTAGGGCCGGGTGACGCCACGGACCGATACGGAAGTTGCAGTATCGCCGTTTGGACACTACAAATGTTGGGCACAGAGTCCGGCGCACTTCCTGGGGGCTTGGTCTCAGCTCAGTCAGAGGGTCTTGCTTCAGAAGCGAGGCAAGAATCCTTCCTGGCATTCGGAAAACGAAGAGTGGAACAGGCGAGCAAGTGTGCAGGTGTGCGTCATATGAGAGGACCCGCCTTACATTTTCCGCCACAGATTTGGGGAAATTGGTCCGTGCGCAAAGCATTGTGGGGATTTTAACACATGTGCAGCCTCGAAGTGTCTCCTCGAAGTGTCTCGGTAGAATTCCAAGCATGCTGGACATTGGAACAGTCCTTCGGCGGCACTCGATGACGTAGCATGCTTGAAATAGTGGCTCTGGAGCAGCTTTCCTCGACATTGAGAAACACCCACAGAATATCGTCGCCAGAGATGCATTGTGGGAGGTGAATCTGGAAAACTAGATGTGAGTTTTCTGACCCACATTTAAACGTCTGTAGGTTATCTGGGGAGAGGTTAATGTTAGCACAGTGGTTCCCAAACTTTTTCAGTCGGGACCCCCTTGGGTATTGGAAATATTCTCGGGACCCCCCAACCCGGTTCCCATCTATATTGGTAGGATTAATTGTATATTGTTGTAAAAACATTACATTTTCTCTGCTAATAATAAGAAGATACAAAGATACTATCATTTTGTATTTTATTATGGATTACACATGAACAAAAGTGCTTGTAATCGATACTGTGAATTAATTGGCCTAATTAAAACTGGTTGGCCTTCTTCCCTGAGTAGTAGATTTTTAAATTCAAATTTCTTTAAGGAAAATATATTAATTAACTACTATTTCTACTGCAGGTTGCAAACGATCACATCACTCTACCATTCCTATTCCACACATCAATGACTTGTGTGTGCTTGCTTTCCCTCGCAGACCTTCTCAAAGCGGGGCTGTTGTTTTGAGACACTCTCAGTTCATTCTCAATGTTCAGCTTTGATCTGTATTTCGTTTTGATGGCAGCAACAGCAGAAAAGCCTATTCACACAAGTAGGATGTTGCAAAAGGCAGAATTATGCCCACAGCTCTCTGACCAATGAGATATTTCCGAGCAGTGTTTGTTTACAATTGAATAATAATAATAACAATACATTTGATTTATATAGCACACTTTAAAAACAACTTAATCTCAAGGTGCTTCACAAAGCTAAAAGGAGAAAATAATCAAATCAAAAAACCTTCCCGCGACCCCCCTGCAGTACCTCCGCGACCCACCAGGTGTCGCGCCCCACAGTTTGAAACCCACTGGCATTTTGAACCAGTAAAGTAAAAAGTAGCAGCAATAAAACGAGATGAAAGTTTATGATTTGTAACGTTTATTGAAATACCAGTTGATGAATGGAGCAGCTAATAAACTCTATGGACATTTCTACGTATTATCTGGTAAATTCTCTCACGTATTTCTTTAAAACATAACTTATTGTCAGCAGTAGAAAAGTGTTTTGTTACAGGGCATTCCCTTTAAAAAGCAACACGTGATGAACGGACCGTCCTCTGCTTTTATCAATGAGACTCCGCTGTGAGGCGAGCGCTTACATAACGCTGCGTTAACTCACTTCCTGTTTGTGTGTCACATGACCTGTCCCTGCAGGCTGCCCCCCCCCCCCTCACAACACTGAGAGGAAATACAAAGCTTGAGTGATGGAAAGCTGAGTATTACTAATTTATATGAAGACAAATACATATAGTTTACAGATATTATAATATACTAGCAGGTTTCACTAAGTCAAACAAATAATTGAAAATAAATGTAATGCTTTCATGGATAAAGTACTTTTTTAAACATCAGTTTAGAGCAAAACTTAATTGTCAATCGGAGTTTAGTCTATCCAAAGTTATTATCTATAATATTGTTTAGTTTTATTATGGGTATTATTAGTTGTATATTTTAACATCAGAATAACATGTTCAGATGGAGGCAGGGAGGTTGTGTAAGTCACAGATGGTGTGTGTGTGTGTGTGTGTGTGTGTGTGTGTGTGTAGTCCTTTTGCTCTCCTGCTGGGTCCTCACAGCACGTGCAAGCTGGTTGTTGATGTGCGTGTGCTTTTTGGTTTGTTTCTCAAGTATGTTTCTTATTTTTTATATTAAAATTAGCCTCATTTAACTCGAAAATATATCATTTATTTAATTAGTTGCAGATATTTTTGTCAATAACCTAACCAATTAAAGGTGGGGTAGGTCATGTTGGAGAAAGCAGCTCGAGTGCGCTAGAATTTGAAAATACACAGCCGGAAGAAATCTGCCACTTCCTCACAGAGCCCCTCCTCCAACACACACGAACGCGCACATGACCAATGAGGGCAGAGATCAGTTTGTGCCCAGATGGTAGGCTGACAGGCAGGTAGGCCATCCAGTTACTTTAGCCGGCTCAGATGATTGGTCGTGCTTTTTACAGCGCCACGGCTTCAAAGCACTTCAGATATTCACTGCTATCGGGATGTTAAGAGCATTCCATGGAATATAACAACAAGTGTTTCTGAAGTGAATTACCTACCCCACCTTTAAATCAATGTTTTTTTTTACGAGGTATCATCTTTGTCCCATTGTTTCCTCTTTGACGCTTAATTTAAAGCGATCTGATTGGCTGAAAAGGCCGAGTTCTTTAATATCGCTGCTTCACCTGCAAACACTTAGTTAGTGAAAGAACTTCAAAAAAGGAAATGTTTGAAGAAGCAGAATGAAATCACCAGCGGGCGAGTTCACTGCATTCAAATCTGAGCCTTCGGAATAGTGTGTGTGTCTATTGAATAATTCATGTCAGCCGTGTGTGTAACGTCTAGTGGAGGAAACTTTGACGCCACTCCAAACCCACGGAGAGAATCATCCAGATATCTGTGACTGCGGCGTCTTCTCGTGTACGAACACATGTTACATTCTGATATGTGGTTCAGTTCTCACGAATATTTGTAGAATCTAAGAGAAAGGTTTTTTTTTTTTTACATTTCAGATTTCTTTCTTTTTCGTATGTTTTTTTTTTTTCTCTTCGCAAATTCACGTATTATTTTTCTTGTCAATTTGTTTTTTCCTAAATTACATTTGTTCTCCTAATTTTGAGATTATTATTTATCTCCTAAATTTGAGATTGTTTTATTGTAAGCTTCAGTCGCACAATTTATATTTTCTTAAAAATACAAATATTACCAGCAATATATATTATGCCTTTTAAAGTCGTTTTAAAGTCGATTCGAACCATTTAAGATATTGTAAATGCACCACCTCCCGTAAAGTGCTTCTTTTAGCTGTAATAATTTAACATATTTATGTCTAGTTAATGTTGTAATCCTGACTCTGATACTAACGTCATATTCATTGAGTAAAATATGCTAATAATCTGCTCCGTTTTTTCTCAACGGAAACAACATAAGCGTGAATAATCTAACCTCACGTCAACCCACCCATTCAGCCGTGTGTGTGCGCCTGTGTGTGTGTGTGTGTGTGAGTGTGTGACAGTGATCTCATTGAGTGTGATGTTGCACGTGACCATCACATTGTTCCCGTTGGTGCTCTGAGGAAAAGCTAAAACACAAGATGTCACTACTCCTGCCTGATTCAGTTAATATTCTATATAGATAACAACATCTGGACGTGAATCATGACATTCAGACTAGAGTACCTTTAAAAAGTCAGATTAATGAACTCAACTTCACGTTTTTATCAAATCACAAACGCATGGTTTTAAAAAGTCCATCCTTAAATGTAATATGGAGTCAAGTCCCCGATCAAATGAATGCATGAGATTGAAATGTCCATCATCTGAAACAGAAGCAATCAATTATCAGATCATTGTTGTTGTCGATTAACCAATCAACTAATTGACTTTTGTTGCATCTTTAATGGATTTTCGAAAAAAAGGATTATTTGACAATAAAAAAAACAAATTCCCATATTTATATAAACAACGTTACCCCCTCTTTTTCTTCCAGCATCCCCCTCCCCCCTCTAATATCTGATTGGCCCCTCACCCCACTGCCCTGAGTGCTATCAGCTAATTGGTGGCCATTACCAATGTGTGTGTCTGTGAGTGTGTGTGTGTGTGTGTGTCAGGCCAGAAATACCACCTGATCCTGACAGGAAGCGCAGCGGGATAATGGCATTACCTGGACGACAGCCAATCAGGTGGCAGGTTCAGCTCCGTCCCCCTCTAAGCCAATCACAGATCAGGAATGATTAGATCAGGAAATGGAGCGAAAAGTCCCCGAGCTGTGACTGACAGGCAGCGTCCATTCAGAGAAAACCTTCCTGTTGTCCACGGGAGGAAAAACAATGTTTACATGTTCACTCGGTAAGGTTGTTTAGTTGTCGTTGTTTACTTATTTTGATTGTTTACGTTCTTGTTTATAGCCTGTGGTTGTTTACTTGTTTGTTTTTTGATCATTTGGTCGTTTACTTCTATTGTTTTTTTAATTAGTTTGTTGTTTCTTTTATTTATTAGTTGGAGGTTTACTGTTGTTTGGTTCTTTAGTCGTTTTCGTATTCTTCGGTCGTTGTTGTGTACTTGATTGTTTACTTGTTTATTTTCTTGGTTGTTTTCTTTACCCTTTAGTTTGTTTAAATGTCAC